>KN471278.1:42348-57818 GCA_000787095.1 Periophthalmodon schlosseri | reverse complement strand
GCTGCCACTTTTACTATTTCCCATGAATCAGACTATTTGTACTAAAAGACATAAAAATGTATATTTGAGTGAGTCTCTCAACTAACTAAAATAACACATCCTTAAAAAACTATACCTATTTATGTATTTGAAAGGGGTCATTGTCTAATTGTCCCAAAGTTAGAATGCAAAATAACAAAATGTTCCATCTACACTGAATAGAATAATTTTGCTTTGAGCCTTTAGTTTTATGGTGGATCTGGTCAGAGAGTATAGAAAATAGTCCTTTCAGTCTGTTTCTCTGCAATAAAAATAGCTGCAAATTATACCATTTTGCTGCAAAGAAAAATCAGGACTCGCCATGAGTTGGTCTGAGGAATGCACTGGATGGGACAGAGCCAGGAACAGTGTATATAGCAGCATCTCACATGTGACACAGGGACAATATACAACATCTAGCACACACTTACAGTTTTGTGCAGGTAGCAACTGTTTAATACAACTACACAGTACACTACACAGACAGATGCCCATCCACTTTACATAAGATGGAACAGTTTTGAGTCAAACCCTTAAGGAAAAGCAACCATGCTAACCACTCTGCTTCTGTATAACAATAGACCAGCGGTTTTCAAACTTGTCACATCACCCAACACCTAAGAAAATATTTGGCTTTCCAAGTGCCACCAGATCTAAACCAAGTCTATAACTGGACTATAACAGGTCGTAACTAGGACTAAACTAGAGCTACACAAACACAAGAACTGCATAGGAATGTTTATACCACCATGGGGAGTTTGTGTACCCGCACTGGCACCCACACCACAGTTTGAGAACCACTGCAATAGACAATAGCGGTTGCCATGGGTTTTTATTGTCCTGAAATAAATTGAGGCAAAGGATTGTTGAAAGGTTCTGTGACTTTGTTTGCCCTTAACAGACAACAAAAGGTCAACATAAAAATCTTGGCAGTAATAATTCTGCAACTCACAACTCACAAGCCGCAGTATTCTGTGGCCCATTTTTCAAGTCCGAATGAAAATGTCAGGGAGGGCACCTGGCTTAAAAATCTCTGATGGAAGATGAAAGAAGTTGACCACAAAAACAACAAGTGCAGTTTAAACAGTGACTAACTACTCTGTACTATTAACTTCATATGCTTATACTTAAGAAAATGGTTCATTACAACAGCTTCTTTGGGGTAATTGTTTAGCAGCTATTACAGAAAGCAAACATAATCTTGTATATTTATTCAAATGACTTCAAACGCAGTAAGGTATATGATTGCAGCTATAACTGAACTAATAAGAGATTACAGTAGATGAATTGGTCTGGATTTATAGCCTGGATGCATAGATGGGCCGATAAGCACCATCTGGAAGCCACTCTGGTCTGATTGTTTGAGTTTCCCACACAGCCTGTCATTAGCTTAACGTTTCTATATGAGCTCTCCATCAAGTGTCAGCACCACTATCCTCCGCAATTACTTTGATACCAGCACAGTTCCCACGGCCAAGAGAATGGACCTGAACAAATGTATGTAAGCTATATGTTTACCGCAGTGCACAGTATAATCAGAGGGAGAATGCATAGGTTTGTGCTCCCAAAAACCACAGTCAAGATAGAAGCAATAATTACCACCAAGGGCTGTCACATATTTTTATTCCCTGTTATGGTGTTTATTTAGAGCAGGTTTGTTTTTAAGTTTAATTTGGTATTCAATGTGCCAATGACAGATAAAAAATGTCTAATGGATGAAGATGACAAGCGTTAGTTGTTCATTGCAACTCGTAAAACCTTTGGTATTTTGGCGATGGCTGTACAAAGTGGGCATAAACATACAATTTTGTTTTGTTCTTTCTATAGTTTTTTTATGGAAGCAAAGTATGCTCATAGGGTTTACCATAAGTAGCAGCTGCCCGCTCGACGATGGATTGGCAGTGGCCACGTCAACACAAATTAAAATCACATGGAGAGGTGCTGACTAAGCGTATTTTTTCTTTGACCTGTTGTGATTTAGCTGTCATTAGATAGAAATAAAGTTGAGTCGGGGTAACGAGTGAAAGTGTGTTGTACCTACAGATGAGCCACTGAGGCGTCCATACAAGTTGTTTTTTTTTTTATTTATTTATTTTATTCAGATGCCCTCCATGAAGCAACTACACAGCATTAACCCACTGATATGATTTTGTGAATTTCTGGTACTATTAATACTACTTGTATTACTCCAAAGTATCCCATTGATAACAAGGAACTTGTTTCAATTTACAGCCATTTGCATGAAGAATATTGGGGGTAACGTTTTATTTTAATTTTAATGATCTCTTCTTTAACGATTAGTCATTGTTTAAACCCACTAATAATTATTCCATGCATATTAAGCCCCACACCCTCAGACAGGTCTACAGATGAGAGAGATCCAGCAGCAGTAGCTCCTGGGTGGAGTGAGCTGGCCCTGTGGCTGTAATTTGGTGAGTGCGTGTGCCCTAAAAAAAGGAACCGTTTGGCAGCTTCACTGTTGCCGACGAGCTTGGATGTGGTCTGGAGCTGCTCAGTTCTGCACAGGCGAGGGACTAACCAGGGCATGGAGGGAAAGAAGACTGAGAAATAACAACAGAAGTCCAGTCAACGGGGACATGTGACCTGCAGGACCCAAGCTGTGGCCAGAGAAGTCCTGGATGTGGCCCTAAGTATGCACAAGGACCGAGTGGGCTACAATAACTGTCGGTAAACAAAGGCAACTTGTTGAAAACCAAAATGAAAGATTCTGCACATTTTATGTAACAATGACAAGCACAAAGACAAGTACAGGGTCAATTCAAACCGCTAAACTGAAATACTGAACTATTACAAGGTACTGGCAAGAGAAAATGGTATGGTCCTGACTTCTCCACATAGAACAGACAGTGCCTCAGTCCTCTGGCACAGTTCAGACCTGGTTTAATTCTAGATTAGCCAGGGCTTCTACCTGCTGTTCTTAATTTCTTACAATTACTACAGATTGTCTTTTTTTTGTTGTTGTTTTTGTTTTTTTTCATAGATTCAGAGTTATACCCATCCATGAGTTTCAGAGTGATAAAAAGACATAAAAAACACACAAAAAGACATAGCGATTAGCAATTAAAAAAAAAATTAAATTAAATCTTTTGAATAGAAAAAAGTTCTCAAAATGTTGCATATGGCCATGAATCCCATGAATTCACTGGAAGGTATGTTAGATACTGGTCATAATTAGTTGATAATCCCAGATGCCCCTCCAGTCTGATTCAACCAGACATGGGAATCCTTGTGCTGTAAAAATAATGTTACAGTGAAAGAGCAGTAGCCAACATAGTAAAGCTACATGACTCGAAAACATAGATCTGGTAAAGCCACAGTCATTTCAACACTTGCCAATCTGAAAAGTAAAAGAGAAGCTATGACTTTAAATGCACACACACTAACCAAATAGTACAGGCTATAATTTTTACTGTAAAAGGCGGTATGCTAAGATATTTAGAAACGCCATAAATCTCGCTTAGAATGCAAAACCCGTCTTTTAGCAGTGACAACAAAGTTTGAATTAATTTATGACGTGCAGACGCTGTCGATTGTGACTTTGTTGTGGTTTGGTGCCACATTCTTTTGCTGGTATTAGTGACATCTAGTGGCACAGTTTAAACTGACACGCGTATCACATCAGCATCACAGTGAGGTTTTGATTATTTATAACAAAAGCTGAAAAACATGCACAGAAGAAAAAAACAAAACAAAATATCCAAGCTTAATTAATTGAAGGGAAAATGGTAGAAAACTTTTTTTTTTTTTTTTTTTTAACTTTTTATCACTCCATATTTGGAGGAAGTATTTTAGAATCTAGTTTTTGTCCAGTGATGAGTTTGCATTGACCTTTTCCTGAGCACAAATAAAAGCCTACTACTTTAAATCTAGGTCAACTAATTTTGGCACAGGTTAAAGGTTAAAGGTTAAAATGTATTTGGCCTATCAGTGTAAATTAAAATAGTTCATACAATTTCTTACCTTTTAAAATCGATTACGAAATCCAGACAATAGTCCCCGTGGGCATAGGAGTGTCTCGAAGCGTGCGTAAATCACATTGAGGGACAGCCGCCGTGCGTCTCCTGGGGTCTATAACCTCCTCCTCCGTGGACAGTGCGCCACTCGCCCGCGCTGCTAAACTCTGGGTCCCCGTGCGTCTGGCTGTGTTGCTGGTCCAATCCAAGGAAGTGACTGTGCTGCGGGGTCGTGCCCAGAAAGTGAACAAGCCTGCCTTCTTTTCTCCCTTTCTCCCCTTTTTGGATGGAGCAGAGCCGAGCAGAGGAGGAGGGAAGGAGTATGATAGGAGAGGTTTCTACAGCCAAGTGTGGACCTACTGAGCTGGTAGAAAAAAAATCTTAGAACGTGTGATTAGCAATTTTTCAAATTAGCATCCACCCTCTATAAACACCAAATTAGTAGCCTATACTAGCCTTTGTCATGCTTACTTCTCTACTTCCCAGCTAAATACAGGCCACAGACTATAGGCTATTGAACTTTGTAGGCTACAGTTAGGTCTAATAAAAATAGGCCTACTTAAAAGCCATAACTGAATACTGACATTTTGTTTAGGACACACTTTTTCTCCCTCTTTCATCCAATTATTACATCAAAATCAACTTCAAGGCTTAGGTTTTCACAAAAGCTTCTGTTAATCCAGGCCCAGTTTATCATGTTTCCACACTATTGAGCATTGAGAGATTAAAATCCACATCACATTTGTTTGCTGTGACATCACTAGAGCTTTAGAGTGTGTCCCCTCACAGTTTTCTTTATAATTTTGGTTGTTGGCAGGATGAAGTGTTCCTTACTGACTCCCTGATTTCCTGTGCCTTCTGCCAGCGCCTGGAGAGAAGCTGGGAGCTTGGCAAACCGCTCCCTCTGTGGCTGAGCCCAGCCTCAGCAGAATAAGATCATACATCAAGAGACATCCATGCCAATATTCTGCAAGTATATATTGTTTATAGTCTACTATTTGATGATTGCACATGTGGATAAATGTATGTTTTTATTGCACTGCAAATGTAGAAAAACATGCGTCCTTACCACAAACCTGACTCTTACTTGGCCTGGAGGAAGGCCTTCACTTTCTTGTTTCTGTGGAAATGTTGTTCCTTTGTCTATACTATTCTCAGCACAGCATGAAACAGATCTATTTCCAATGAGTTCCGAAGTTTGGTTATTTTTCCAAGGAATAATGCAGGTGACGGGCCAATGCTATAAAGGTCCAATGTTGCTTAGCATTTTGAATTCACATTTTATCTGTTTATATTTTGACTCCATTCCCAAAATGTACAAATAAAAGAGATAAAATAAGAGATGACAGTTTTTAAGTTAGTTCTGTAGGTTTCAACCTTTCAGCTTGTCTCTCTCGTCTTAAAGTCTGACGTGTGACTTGATCATTGGATTAGAAGAATGGGTGTACCTAATATTGTGGCCAGAGAGTGTATTTGCTGTATCCACAGTGGCAGTGAAGGCATGCAGACAGTGGTCCCCTGCAGGCTCGTTGGCAAGGGGCCGCATTTGGATAAGGGCTTTACTGATAACATTATAGCTTTCTCTGCTTCCTCTCACCAGCTTTGTGTTACGTTTTTCTTTCACTCATTATTCCTCTGCCTCTGCCCGTCTATGCCTTACTGTGGTCGCCTTGATTATAATGTCTGTCTGTAGCTGTAGGGTTTGGCATCCAAATTAAACTCATTTTGTCCCGTGGGTGTTGAACCACGAGTGAGAGCACCTTTGAGATTAGTGCACCCACGTGTTAACACTTGCGTAGGTGTACCTTTAATCTGTCTATAAAAAGTGAAGGATTTTATTTCTGGTGACGTGGAAGACAAATTGGGGGCAATGCTGAGAATAGCTTTTTGCCTGAAATGTGAAGTTTGAAGCTTAATATAACTAATTAATACTTGCAACTTGCTGCATACATAAATCACAGTTACATTTGACATCTAATCTGATTGTGAGATCATACAGCTAATATTAAAAAAAAAGTTATAAATTGTATTTCCTTATCTCAAGAGCAGCTTTGAAGAGAGCTTGCAGTGCGTTTTTGTTACCTGCAACGCATTGAAAAATAATTTCTTAAATGAAAATAAAACATATATAGAGATTAATTAAGAATATTGCAAAACAATCTAAATACACTTTTAAATGTTGGAATATGTTATTGGAAGCTCATGTTCTCAAGAAAACATTAAAATATAAGACACAAGATGTAAGTTGATAAGAACCATTATAGAGAAATACGTTTTTGTCTTAATGTTAACTTGCTTTCTGTCTCTTTCCCAACTTGTTTCACATTTTTGAATACTTAAATTTGTGACGCATTCTTAAGCTCTGTGTGTCCCCAGTTTGTTTTGCTTTTATCGGCCGTGTCCCCCATCGTTTAATAATAAATACAGGAAGTGGCTGTCACTCGTGTGTAGACCATTTGCTGTGACAAAAAGCACTGCACATTCTGCCACATAAACGTAACACTTGTTGTGGAGAGCCTAAACATCTGCAGTGAAAAATATCACCTCATAAAATATTTGCATGGCAGTTATGAGTGACAACAACAAAGTGTTAGGTGAATTTTGGACATTTAAGTAAGGAAAGGTTCTACGGTTTAAGTGAATAGGAAATACTTTGTGAGTGATTGCTTCTAAGCGTGTGTGTGCCAAACTCCTGTATAAAGGGAATGTGTTGGTTCTTAGACAGTAATGTGCCGTTTGCAAAATGACTGTACAATTATGGAGACGGTACACCACATGCACAGAACGACTGAGAGGACCCATCTAACATGTGATTACACGCCCAGGCCGAGAGGGGAGGCAACGGGATTCAGCTTCACAATGCACATAATGCCAATATACAGGGCCAGGGGTCTTATTTATAAATGTTTTCTTGGAACTCTGACCTAAACTGTTTGGACAGACAAAACTCAAACTTACTCTTTTCTCTCCTCTGACTGCAGATCTGCTACTGCCTCATTTCTGAAAATGCAAGATTCAAAGTTTACAGACCAAGCGATATGGCAAAAAAATAAAGTCTCACATTGGGGAACAGTTCTTTATAGTTGATGCCAGAACTCTTTATGGTGCTATATTAGGTGTGAGGCGAACCATCTTAATTCCTGATCTGATGAGGCTTTCTAGATGGTCGGGAAGGGCCATGGGTGAAGGTGGGGAGGAAAAGGAGAGTGAAGGGTCCCTAGATGGAATAGATGTAGCAAAGGAGACCCAGGGCTGGCCTGTGGGCAGGGAAGGTGATGGGGGTGCTGCTGGGTCTGAAACCTCTACTGACAGTGGTGATGAATCCTTTGCTGGGGAAGGTGGAGGTGCTGCTGAGTCGTTCTCTGGGGAGGAGGAGGAGGAGGTGGTGCTGCTGACTCGTTCTTTGGGGCAGGTGGAGATGCTGCTGACTCATTCTTTGGGGCAGGTGGAGGTGCTGCTGACTCGTTCTCTGGGCCAATGGAGGTGCTGCTGACTCGTTCTCTGGGGCAGGTGGAGGTACTGCTAACTTGTTCTCTGGGGGAGGTAGAGGTGCTGCTGACTCGTTCTCTGGGGGAGGTAGAGATGCTGCTGACTCGTTCTTTGAGGGAGATGGTGGCGCTGCAGACTCGTTCTCTGGAGAGGGTGGAGGTGCTGCTGAATCCTTCACTGGGGGAGGTAGTTGTGGTAGTAGTGGTGCTGGTGCTGACACATTGGCTCTCATTCCTCTCACTGGCTGCACAGGACCCTGTCCAGGCCGGTGCCTCAGAGCGTGGAGGAGGTTATCCGTCAGCACTGTCACTGCACCTCTGCCTTTTCCCTTCAACAGGTCCTCTTGTTTTCAGAATAGATCAAAGTTCTCAATGTAGTGCAACCCTCTGAGCCCACACTTGTTGAGTAGCCATGTGTTCAGCTGAAACAGTCGGGTAAATCTGTTCATCTTCCTTCTGTCTATGTTAGGAAGTCTTAACCTCTATTAAGCTCCTTGAATAATTTTGTGAAACCTCTTTTCAAGACTTCAGTCCATTCCATTCTGGTGTCAACTGCACCCACGTCCACAATCAGCTGTTGGCAAAACTTTTGGCAGGAGTTTTTGTAATCTCAGTATAACAGTGTAACTGGGATAGCAGCGTGTGTGGATTCCTCTGTTCCTCACAGCTCTGACACCGTCTCCTAGCAGCAGTGTATCTCTGACCTTGATGTTTGGCACAGATCGCCTGTCTGCCTGTGCTCTTTTGCCAACTTCATTGCTCTTGTTTTGTGTTGAAATCCATTTTCTATTTGCATGCTAACATCAGTCTATGGCAGTGGTAAAAATCTGTTTGTATTTTGGGTGATGTAATGATTAGCATTATCACTTCATCATTGGCTTAGCATTTTGGTCTTTACAAAGTTTTGGAAAAGACTCAGCATCACTCAGGTATAAGTTGAAAGTACCACTTTTTTCACCCTCTTCTCTTGAAGTAACTGTGGGCTGCGTGTGTACCACTCGAAGTCACAGGCAGCGTCCGGTGAAGTCCTTTTTCAGATTCTAAAGCAAATATCCATGCTTGTAGCTCATTTATTTCTTGTTGATAGTTCCGACAGCGCACACTTAGTTTCTTCCCCCAGCATGTCCACTGGCTCATAAGATAAGTTGTTAAAAATGTAAAAATGGTTTAAAAGTCTTGGTTTACTTAAAAGAAAATCATAACTACATATATTTTCCAGCACTGGAAGAGGTAAAATGATTAAAAAGCAAAGTAAAGAAGGAAGCAGCCGGAGCAAGCCTCAGTTTCTCAATTTTCAATTTGATTTTATATTTTCTTTTCAAAAACAAATAAAATAGCTTTCAGTATTGATTTCATGGACATAAACAAGATAGATTCAATCAGTTCCATTTAACACAAAAATACCCCAATTTATTCTTCAAAGTTTAAGCTGTTTCAAGACAAAATCTTATACTGACGGGGGATTAGCTGTAAACTCCTCAATTAAAAAAATCCAACGATTGACGATTACACATGACTGAATCTCAGTCTCGTTTAAAATTCAATTAGCTGCCCTACCGGACCGCACAAGCCCAGATGTCTTTTCCCGTTCCTCTGATCCTCACCTGCTGGACTTTCATGGTACGTACAAAACATTTTAAAACTTTTACTGCAGTATCTACTTATGATAGATATAACAGAATCTTATGAGTTTTGTGTAATCCACTATACTGTAATAGTTCCATCCTTCCTTCCCAAAATTTCCACTATAGTGTCTCCAGAGCCTGCTGTCAGTATTGTATTGAAACCACTGGCAGAGTGCTAATGATTTTAAACCCAGTGCAAGTATGGCTACTGGAGTATATTACAGTTTACCTCAACTGTGACTGCTGAGTGAATAAATACAGACATGTTTTGGTGAAATTTACTCTTTCTTCCTGCTTGTAAGTTGCAATCACTGTTTTGCTTTAATTACATTACCACAGGAAATTTAGACTTTTTGATCAGAGAGAAGTGACTTTACTTTAAAGTGAGCACAATTACTCTCACTTGCATCAGCTTGAATCCACTGCACTTTTATGCAAGTGCTCCGGTGTTTATTTTCTCTAGTCAAGGGCGAGAAGGTTTGGATCCAAGATGGCAGCAGAACAATTGGTTCATTGTTAGAGTTTAATTAACTTAACAGCAGTCAGTCAGTTTACACAAGTGACAGACATTGAAAAGATGTCTGGGATGTCATTTTGTTGATTTGGTTGGCTTGGGTTAAACAATTCAGTGGCTTTAGTTCCCATAGTATAAAAACAACCTCAATAAAAGTAGCCATTCCTCCGGAGTGCACTTTCTTTTTTGCCTCTGTGATCCACATCCAGTTACTTGTCTCATGTTGCTCTAATCGGCTTATAGGCCTTCCCAGAACAATCTCTATATTGTACAAAGTTCCTTGGCTTTTCTGTCCTCTCAAACATCACTTTTTTTCCCAAATGCCCCCACTGCTAACCCAAATAATTACTCCCACTCCTCTACATGAATCCCAGCCCAAACCAGTCACGCATATACTATCCAACACAATTACTGAAAGTGATCCTACCCTGCATGACACAATATGCTTTACATTGGGAGGGCAAATGTACATCTGTGGGGATCCAAGCGAAAATATGTGAGTTTCACACAATAGTGTTTAGTGAGTGTTTAGTTTGGACCACATCTGGTCATACAAGGCTGATACAAGTTTATGTTTGACTTCCTGACAGGCCTCACATATTTCAACTATATATTTTGGTCTAAATGAAAGCACCTCATTTAGTGTCCCATCACCAGCTTCACAGCTATAAGAAGAATTGGTGTACACTTACTATTACTTGTAGACTCATAATCCATAGAATATAAAGTAAATGTTTCTGATTTCCTCAACAATCTATGTTTCATATCTGCTGGTTTACTTGACTGACCACTGCTACTACTATTTTTACTAGGCCTATATACAATCCCCTGAGGAGTAAACATGTAGCCAGAAAGACAATTACCGGTACTTTATTTTTCAAAGATGTAACAATATGATGATTTTTTTTTTAATTTATTATACTTTTTATCTCTGCTAGTGAATATGTGTATTATAACATCTAGAGTGCACTATAACATATAAAGTAATAATTTATAAAAATACTACTTTGACATTATTGACATTGTATGACAAAACATGCATGCAGTTAATGTTTAACTGCCTTCACACTATGTTTTGTTCACCATTATATCCCATTTGTGGAACCAAGACCAGTCCCTTGGCATCAGTGAGGCAGCTGAAAGCGTTTTGAGGGATTTTATCAACGTCAATCTGATTGTTTTCTATGTGGACAGAGGCCAAGGTGGTTCCTGAGTTTCGAGGATGGCACACTCCCCACTTGTTCACCAGCCTAAGGAACATATAGAAAAGTAAGTTCCTAATTGCATGCTTCATTACTTATGCTTCAAGGTAATTTTATTATGGTGCATGTGTATTTAAACAAATAGGCATCTGCAGAGCTAAACACAAAAGACTGACTGATGTATACTAGTATGTATGTATTATGAAAAAATCTTTTACTAACGCATTCACCTGATCTGGTTGTTATCCAGCCTGAGAACTTGCAGGTTCTTGAACTGCCTCACACATCGGGGGATCTCCTTCAAACAGTTGTTGTCCAATAGCAGCTCACTGAGGGACCGGTATGTGCCCACAAACGAGTGACGCTCCACCCCTTGGTTTCCCAAAGCATTATGGGACAGTCGCAGCGAGGTTAGCCCGGGGCGCATGTGTCTGAAGGTGAATGCAGGTACATCGGTGATGTTGTTGTGGTGTAGTTTCAGTTTAAGCAGCGAGCGGGGCAGACCGGTGGGTACAGAAGTGAAATGGTTAAAGGACAAGTCCAGGGTCTCAAGGGAACTGAAAGCAAGCACAAAGTGGCATGTTAAACGCACACTATGTAACTTTTTTGATGGATGGTCATCACCCTCTTGTCTCCATGTGAATGTTTTCTTTTCATTGAATGTTCTACAGTATAGCATTAAACTTATGTATCTCCATGGAGACAGCAGGTAGCACCACCAAGCCAGGTTACAGAGGCAACCCCGCTCACAGTTATAATGCATGTTTTTCAGGATTTTTTTAGCAATTAATACACCTGTAATTCAATAAATGCATGATTGTTTAAAGCCATATCGTCGAACATTTCCGGCAAAGCAATAATATCTCCATGGAGAAAAGCAGGTGGCGCACCCTCCCGGCAGAACTAACACTATAATACAGCTGGGATTATGACTGTTAATACTGTTACATTTTACATTCTTCTCTATTCAGTTTCATATTGCATCTTTCTATCTGTACTCATTTTTACACATCCATACATCAAATTAATGTGTTTAACTTTTTATTCAATGTGCTTTCACTTACATTTATTGATGGCAGATATACATGGTTAACTGTTCAAATATGTTGTAATAATCTTCTAGATCTGTCTCTAGTTTATTAACTGGTCATTGCATTTGTTTTTGCAGTCTGCTCCAGAGTGGCGCTGCTGGGGAGTTCAGAGTGAAAGGCTAAACTATGGGGAGAGCAGCAGGAGATGTGCCTGAGGCTGCACTGCACAAAGGCATGGAGGCCTCAACTGTGAGTGATAGATACAGGTCCAAGACGGAGAACTGAACAGAGTTAAGTGAACTAAAATATCAAACCCAGCTGTTTTAAATTTGCTGCATGAAGTCAGGCAAACAAGTTCAAAATGCATTTTGGTGAAATGCCAGTTCAGTATACATAATGTTAGAAACCAGGGAGAGATAAACAAAACAGTTGTACAAATAGCAATACAGAGTTAAATGTGAGGCCATACTTAAAGCTACTTGCAGCTTGGATAAATTATGCAATAATGATCAGGGATAACTAGTGGAATCAAGGCATAATTTGGAAAAAGGGTAAGCAACAAAGGGATTTTACCATAGGCCATAAAATATATTGTAAAAGACCTGTTTTAAACTAAAAGCTTGATATTTGTGGCAAAAAATGCCTCCTCATGCTGATATACCATGGAAAAAAGTGCTCTGACCTCATCCAAATATTAATATACAATCGGTCATGAGGCGTGTGAAACTACATTTTAGCTTTGACCACAATGTGCCATTTGTTTGTTGCTCAGCTTGAGGATCACACCCACAGCCTGTTGTCATAAAGTAGTTTATAAAACAGAGATGTTTTGTTTTTTGTTCTTTCTAATTGGGGACGTCATTAATCAGTTTAAGCTCTACTCATCCTTATAGTTACATTATGGACCAATGCACAGTGGTGTGTCTGTCTCACACTCACTCAAATATTTCCATCTGTGCCAAAGTAAAGTGCCAACGCAGCTCAGACTGTGCCGTCCCTGCACTGTGGAAATCCAACCAGAACCACAGGTAATACTGCCACCGGGACCATGCCAACGGACTAGACAGGCTAAGACTGTAATGGAAATAAGAATATGTTGAATGATTAATGGGAGAAAAGAGTATTGGTCACCTCTTTAGGAGAGGCTATGAATACACAGTAGAATAGTGGTTGGTTCTGCGGTCTTTTAAAAAGTAATTGTAGGGAGTTTTCCTCAGGTATATTTAAAGGAACACTATGCAACTTTTCTGGTAAAGGGTCCACTATCTGCTTGTCTCCATGACAACATGCACCATATGTAAAATCCTCCAGCTAAGGTAGTCCTGACCAAGCCTAGCAACAAGATTATGGAGATGGGTCCCAGATCACTGCTCTGCGGTGCTCACTGCTCCTGAGGAGATGCCCCGGTGGCATTGAAGGATGGGTCAAATACATATACACAAATAGGACAAGTTCCCCCACGGGGACAATAAGTGTACCTTAACCTTAAGTATATTATCTGGGATGCTCCACAGTAAGTACTTATCTATTCACATGGAAACAAGCAGGTGACCCTATCAGGCCAAGTTACAGGTCAGATCAATGAAGACACAACTCCACTCACAGTAAGACTGCTTGTTCTTGAAGGTATTTATGAGCAATAATACACTTATTTTGCATAGTGTGTCCTGAAAACCAAAATTAGGTAGCATCTTTGAAGCCTAGTGTGTTTTCAAAGGTTTTGATAGAACTAATTAGTGTTGGTTTGAGAATAAAACCAATCTGTCTTATCAGGCTGTGACACAACATGCATATCCACAGATCTCTGAACCTCCAGCCAGTCCCTCTGAGCCTGCAGCCAAAATCATTATGTTGTGCAAATCTGACAGAGAAGGAGAAAAAATCCTATTAAGTTCTCTGAAGTAAATCACATGACTGAGTCAGGTTGAGCTGTAGAACATACAGAATATATAAGATCATACAAAATATATAAGATCATAATTTACAAATATGGCTGTTTAAATTAGCTCCCACTGATTTATGTTTCCTATTCTAACATCCATTTTATGTAGAATTGAACCCACAATATCCTTGCCATATTTGCTTATTTTAGTACATAAGTTTAATTATTTGATTGGGGACAGAGATACCGAAAAAGATAGTCAAGAGCTGTGGATGGTTGGTGCCTTTAAAGATGAAAGCTAAGGCAATGTGTGTGGTGCCTTAAGCAGTCTAAGTATATGCCTGATAGAAGAATAACATTTATTATGGGGCTACTGGATAAACTGCACACCATACCTGTGTTGAAATAGTGAACAGATGTGTCGGTTCTTGCGCCAATCACAGAGAAAATATATTCCCAGATGACACATATTAAGTGCTGCCGCTCAAGCCAAAAGACTCAGACCATGTTGGAGCTCTAATTAGGCCCCAAATCCCCAGACACAGTGGGAGGCAACAGTAACGTTGACTAGGTACTTGGCTCAACCCAACCGCACTGATGTGAGCGCTACAGGGCCTTTTTATTTGATGCACTGTATATTTGTCAATTTGCCTGAAGTTTAAGATTTTCTGTTCTATTTCTTCAGTAGCAATTGAAACTGTTAGCTTTAATGGCATTTATTTGTGTATGTTTAGAGTGTTGCAGTTGCAAAGGAGTGACCAAGATTACATTCATTACTTCATTTGAGTAATTTGAGGACAGGAATTGCATTGGGAAAAAAAGGTTGGTGAAAAGTTTACTTCTAAATGTATTAACTTGCTCTTTCTCATATTAAACAAAGACAGAACACATTTAGGTATCACTATGTTTCAAGTCTGTATAAAAATAACTGGTCACTTTTGGATGCACATGTACTAAACTGTTGAGACAGTGCTCCCTTTTCATTTTTGTTCCCTTCTTTCCCACTGTGGTTCAAAATGGTGCTTGAGAAAAAGGGAAATCACACTGGAATTCACTATATTTAAACAAGGCAACTTTGACACACTCACCAGACTCCCTCCCTCCTCACACCATCACTTTGTGTCTATGTGGTTTAGGGTAACAACATATGTATCTATACATGACTCATGACACTGGTATGTGAAATTCAGTCAAGCAGAAGAAGTGTCATTTTTACACATGCTAAAGGAAAGTGAACTGTCAGTAAGCTGTCATGTTTAAAAGGAGGTTTGTGTAAGATTCACGGTCAGAATATTTAGACAAAGCTATCCCCTTGTGGTGGTGAAATGTTATTGTAGATACATTATATGAACCTCAGCTAGAGAGCGTATAACCAGGGGATTGGGTTCAACTCCCATCTTAGTCCTAGTTATTAATATTTGTTTGTGCTCATCCCATTATTTCTGTCTGTATAAAAGTTAGGCCTTGAAGGGGGCTGTGGAAATATTCAAATACAGATTTTTAAAATATGTTGAAAAATATGAAATTATTGCACCAAAAATGAAATAGTTCCCACACCAAAACTATGTGTAAGATTGTTGACAGATTTGCCATATAAGGAAAATATAATTTCCACTATCAGATGAGTTAGCGCCCTCATCTTAAGATGTTGAATTCTTGGCTACCCCCTTGTGGTATTTCAATGAACTGCGAGTGTATTAAAGTTATACCGCGCTTGTCTCCAGGTGTTGACAGTA
>KN471278.1:24239-34522 GCA_000787095.1 Periophthalmodon schlosseri | reverse complement strand
ACAGTGAATATAAAAAAAAAAAAAAAAATACTGGACTCATTTTGGGATTTCTGAAACATACCTGGACTTGTCAAAGTATTTTCCAGTATAGGCCATACCACATGCAGCTCCAAGACCTTGCCCTAGAGATCCAGTAGCCACATCCACAAAGGCCAGTTTCTAAAAAAATAAAAAAATAAATATAGATGAGAATTGCATTATGAATATTGAATTATGGCTCTAGAAACAAAACATAATAAATGCATGTGTCGTTTTTTTTTTTTTTTAATACATACTGGTGTGGGATGCCCCTCCAAGTCACAGTCAATCTTACGGAGATTTAGAAGGTCTGCTTCCTTTACATATCCAGCCTCAGCCCAGGCAGCATACAGGACAGGTGCAGCATGACCCTGTTGACAGAAAAGGGGGATCCTCAGTTTCTCATTTGACAAGCTGCAGTTAATTCCTGACAGTATGTACTAACCTTTGACAGTACAAAGCGGTCATTGCATTGGTTGCGAGGATCGTCAGCTTTGTAGCGCATGGTGTGAAAAAACAGTACGGACATGAGCTCGGCAGCGCTGCAGCATGATGTAGGGTGACTAAAAAGACAAGAAAAAATAAAAAATAAATAAAAAATAAATAAATAAAATAATAAATAAATAAATAAATAAAACATGATACAAGAAGCAAATAAAAGTCTCATGCTACATTTATCATTCCCATTTTTTTAGCATTACAATGAATGTCGTCATTACAAATGTCTATCTCTATGGCTATGCCAAAATCTGAAATCTCGTATCTTTGAGGTATTTTGTCAATAGATTGTAATGTATGTGCTCAAACCACAAAGTCAATAGTCAAATGTGTGCAAAGGTTAGTTGCCGCTTAGTGGTCTCAGTATCGTAAGGGACATGTTTAGTAACTCAACATTACCACAAAGAGCACCTCAAGTTCCTTAAAATTAAAATTGTGCCATTATTTACACATGCTAAACTTCACAACAATCCGTTTTTAAGTTGAATCTCAAACCCAATGCATAGTTTACCAGTTGGACTTTGTTGAGAGATCAGCTGCTGTAAAAAATTAAAACGTATTTACAAAATGTCAAATGAAGAACAACACAAAAGGTGCACACTGATGGAAGTAAAAAGTAATGCAAAAAAAAATACTACAGCATTGGCCTTTGTAAATAAGACAAAGCTATTGTTTATTCATTCATTCATTCATTCATTCATGCTGTACGCACGTTCTTCAACAAGGAAGCCAATATTAACAAACTAGCCAAACTACAGGTTGATACAAATACCATAAACATTCTTACAGGGCTATATATTAAATTCATTACTTCAAGCGAAAAATCTACCCCTCCATTATGCATAATACACAATCGATTTTCTACTTTTTCCTTGTACTAAAGTTTTTGTGTGCAGATCTAGATCTCTAGAATAGAAACATATGTTCTGAACAATTACAACACAGATGAAAACCTACAACTAACATACTGTATCACTTTCAGATTAGTTGTATAACAGTACAATATATTGCTGCCTCAGTTTAACTGAAAGCAATGACCCGACCACGCGAGTAGGTCAAGGCATCTGGCCCATCATGTGATTTGTAGTAAGCTGTCAATTTTCTCATCAATATGCCAATATGTTTAATTACACAAGACCTTCCCATTTCATACACTCTGTTCTATTGCACTCTAATTTATTGAGCTTAAGAGGAATCTATTATGAATTACCTGCAAATCAGAGGGTTTTGATAAACTCTCCGTACATTCTCGTGTTTCATCGCGAGATAATCTGCAACACGTGCATCATGGCCAAGAGGCGAGGATGCGTACAAGTCTACTCATTGACTCGAAAGCGCAGTTTATACACGGGTTTATATTATGCTCATACGTTAACAATTTGGATTTTATGGGTCCTTATAAGTTAATAGTCACTAATCATGATGAATCACTTACCCAGAATTGGAGGCGCACGTCGCTTTAATGGAGTTGATCCTTAGCTTGTTAGCGACGTCTTTCAACCCCTGCAGAGTTTTCTCATCGGGTTTATGGTAGCTAGTCATGATGCTTGAGTTGATCCACAGACAGTAGCACTTACTTAACACTGTACTTTGGCTAATTCACACGCACAAAAGTTTGACGGTGCTGCTGTTGAAATGCTGCGCCACAACGCTGTAAGCTACTCGAGTACAGCAGTGAAGGAGGGACAGCGCATGAGGAAGTGGATTTATGTCCCCGCGCGGCCACTCCCACAGACGCAAGGCATTGGAGGAATGGAGTGGCGCACGTTACGCATCATATTATTATGGACGTTTCTCTATCATAAACAAGTTATGGGATTAACACATTCAATAGAAGACTGAAGCATGCAGCGACAGGAAACTGAAGCCCGTATTCTACACAGTGACATAGCCCATAGGCTACTCTTTACCAAGTAGGTCTAACCCACAGGCCTAAAACAGGGAATAGCACCTCTGCCCCAAAAGGCTAATATTCATTGAAAGTCATAATTAGGCTA
This sequence comes from Periophthalmodon schlosseri, assembly GCA_000787095.1. Taxonomy (NCBI): domain Eukaryota; kingdom Metazoa; phylum Chordata; class Actinopteri; order Gobiiformes; family Gobiidae; genus Periophthalmodon; species Periophthalmodon schlosseri. The sequence continues at coordinate 32,009 of KN471278.1, read as the reverse complement.
CTAGATGCACGTTAAAAGGTTAGATATAATGAATTAGGCCTGGATGTTGTTGCCACTGTCCCTTTAACAGCAGTGATGGGAGGGAACTAGAGATTTTGCTCTCTCATCCTTACTCAGGGAAATACAACAGTGTGATTAGAAAGGAACCTTTATTTTTAATTAAAAAAACAAACAAACAAACAAACAAAAAACACTTTTGTTTCTTGTCTAATGTTGGAAGGAATGGTAATGCAAACCACTCTTAACTCTGTAAATCAATCAAATGATACAGTTTGTTTGTTTTTTTTTATTGTAAACAAAACACACAAAGGCCTGTGTGTCAGACGCTTCAGTTGCAGTAACCCTATTAAGTAAGCCTATAAACAAAAAATTTAAACAATCAAAATTTCAGGGAAAATATTTCAGACACTTCCTCATTTCACACAAGTTACTCAAGTGGTCATGGCTCAACTGTTTCCTCTTCATAAAGTTCCTGAAAGTACACTATTGCATTAGAGAAAGTGCCACAGGTGCAGTCATGTATGTATGTATTAACTGTATATTTATACCTTGAATTTTTCCTTGGCCTCAACCCTTTCATCAGATGTAACAGGGTCTTTATCAAGCCTCTCCAAATTTGGCAAAAGCATCACTATATTTATACGGTACTCTGTAGATTCCACCACAGGGTTTTCCGAAAGCACTAATATTTGCAGGGATTTTGAGACATACCGCAGGCTCTGAATGGCATTATCATCTGCAACTTTGTTGCCTCTACCAAAACAAAAGGGGTCAATATAAACACAATATATATTAAAGAAATAATATTGAGCAAAAGAAAATTTTATTCTGTCAACTGTCTAATAAGTTGTTGTTTTTTTTTTAACTACCTGACATTGAGGTACTGAAGACACCTCATGTTAAAGTTAAGCCCATCCAAAGTTTCTATTTGGTTTTCTCTTAAGTGCAGAGTTTGAAGTCTCTCTAACTTCTCCAATCCTTTCAAATGCTTAATAACGTTTTGAGCCTTAACAAGAGATTAAAAGAGCAAACGATAAATACATTTACACCAAACACAAACTACAGTTAAGTAGCAAAGAGAGAACTTACTATGTACAGGTGATGCAAATTTGGCAAGTTAATTCCTTCAGTTGTTTCCAGTTGGTTTCCTCTCAGCTCTAATGTAGTCAGATTGGCAAAACGACCATCAAGGCATGATAGCTTTTCAATTCTGTTACCTATAAGACATTATCACACATAAAGTCACACAGGCCTACAATAAAAATATTGATAAGTGGTATATTAAACTGTACTGACCTATGAGATTTAGGGTCTCCAAAGAAGAGGGCCCAACCAGGTCCTCTGTATCTGTCAGTAAATTCACTGCCACATTGAGCCATTGGAGGAATGTGAGTTGTGCAAAAGGCTGTCTCCTGAAAGACTGTATTTCATTACGGTCTACCTACAATAGAAAATGTCTTCTTTGATGACTGATAAGGAACAGTTCATGACACTATTGAAGAATACCTGCCTTAAGCCAAAGCAGTTGTGTCAGAGATGCTAAAGGTGAAAGGTCACTGAGAAGATTGTTTGACAAATCCAGGAAGCGTATGTGAATAAAGTTGCTGATTGCAGAGATGTCACACAGTCCTCTGCGGAAAATAAATGGCATTGTTGGGTAAAATTGTGTTATAAAAGAACAATGACATGACTGCAGCTTATCCATACAGTAGGCCTACCTTTTCTTTAGGTTCAGTTTTATAAAAGCATGAGCTAATCCATTTCCAGTTTTGCATAATAATGAAAGGCCTTCTTGTATGTCGTTTAGGGTTAAACACTGAACCAGTTCCTATTAATCAAAGCAAGAAAACATATTTCTTTAAATTGACAATATATTGGTCAGCTGACAAAAGATGATGGGCTGTGAGGCAATTGAGCCCATTAGGCTAATAATTTATTCTAAACAAAAATGTGCCTAAATATTAACCTCCAAAACAATATAATCAGATTACAAAGCAACTTGAGCCTCTTATGTCAAGTTACTCAAGTACGCACCTGGCTTCCTTCTCCAGCCTTCTCCCTTCTTGGCCCGTCCTCTGCATCTGACAGAACTGCGTCTTCTTCCACATCAGACATGTTTGCTCTTTTCCCAAACTTGGATTGGCTAGCAAAAAGCGCTTTGTTGACCAAATGATTTTGTTATAGGCCTAATAAAGGGCGCACAGCATCAGCATCGGACGAGTAGCGTGATCAAACGTGTGAAAAACGTTTACTGTAGTGTAGTGTTGTGGTGTCCATGGAAACGACGCAAGACACGCAAGTCACGCACCCACGTAACAATCGAAGTGACCGAGTTACCAACTTTAATGCTGGAGCGAGTATATGGATTTGTTTAAAGAGACACATTTGAGAAACTCCAATTTTAGTGTATTTTATTACATGATATTTACAAAGAACCCAGGGAGAATCCACAACAATAAAATTTGTATTAGGCCTAGCCTTTTTTCCTTTATCATAGGCCTATCTATCTAGCATCTTGTTTATTCTGTTTTCCTAAAGTGTCCAATTACAAATGCATGGTGTATTTTTTACACAGTTCACATCATTCACTGAATGAATGTTGATATTTCATCACATAAAATCTACCACCACTGTGCATAGAAACAAATTGTATAAAATGAAGGTTTAATTAGATAAAGTTACATTTTTGCTATATTGACAATAAATGCTCCGAAAAGCAATTAAGGAAGAAAAAAAGTGCACACTGCTGCAAAAAATGTTCTAGCAAAGTAAAATTATTGAGGTATCTAAACATGTTACAGTAAGTAATATTTGATTTAAACTGCAAAGTCATGTGCAGGAAAAGGTAGTGGTGGGAATTAATCCACTTGCATATTGCCTACAACATGCCCTTACTTCGCATTTTATTTCACTACTCAGGCACCAGAATGGGCCCCTGACCCCTTCACTAATGAACACTTACATTGATATAATCTTTCTCTTCTTAAAGTCAGGAGGTTGAAATCCATCCGTCGATGTCTACAAAATATTGCATTAAGTGTAAGTTGAGTAACAATGTTTTCAAAAATGTTTTTTACTAGAGAAACCTTACTTCTTTGCCAGGATTGAACCGTATTTGTTCCAGGTTTTGCTAAAAAAAATAAACAACTGAAAACTGACTCTTTAACCATAGTTGTATTTTCCATAGGCAGAAGACAAATAGACAAACCTTACCTTATGGAGTTCAGAGAGCTGTTGGTGCCTGATGAGGGCCTCCTTGCTTGGAAACTGCCTTCGACAAAGTAAACATGCCAATTTAGACCAGTCAGTCATTCTACCTTCTCTCTCATCTTTGGATCCTCCTTCTTCATCACTGTCAGCATCTCCATTGTAGGCTGGCACAAGACCCAGTTGTTGAACTGGTGAACCCTAAAAAACATTAGAATAACAGTAAACATTAATAAGCAGTTAATTTATATAAATGAGTCCAAGTCCTCACTGTAGTTGTTTGCCTCATCTGATCCAGATTTATCTGAGGATGTTCCAACAGTGCCCCCTGCAAGATTCATAGAACATAGATGATTTTATTTGCAGAACCATCGTTAAATGTCAGCAACCACTTCTGCTGCATGTACCTTTTTCTCCAGAACAGCATATCCAGCATCAGCACTAGCAGACTCCCTAAAGTCCTCTGAACGGCCTTTTGTCTGCCCCGGACCCAGCGCTGGAGTGCCAGACGATGAACGCATGTTTTCCTTGTGTCTGTTCAGACTTTTGGCCCAACGTTCCATATCTTTAGCTATCTAAAAAAAATCCAATTCAACATACATATGCACATTAAAATACGACCAATAGTGTACATTTTTGTTTCATACCAAGGCTTAATAGAGGAGAGTGTGTTTATATTACTATATATTACAATGAACATCTTCAATGCATAGACTACCTGTTGTGCAGTTTTACTCTTATTTTTTTCCTTTTTGTCCTTTGACTCTGTGTCAATATTGCCAATGTTTGACTGGCCATCTGCAGGAATGTATGCGTGCTTTTCTCCATCCCAGTACATATACTGCTGAGTGTGAGGATTGTAGTAATACTAAAAAAAGTACAAATGTCACATCAGAAAAAAATATTGTATTAACTATATAGTTGTTTTTAAGCCAGTTTACCTGTGAACTTGGATCATAGTATAGTCCTGTGAGAGGGTCATAATAGTACCCAGAGCTCTCATCATACTGGTAGGTTGACATGTTTGGGACAGCTGTTTTTAACAGTAGAGCATATGATTAGAAAAGCCTATGGTCATAACTGTACTACTACATATTTGTTACATACAGTTCTTTTCTTTTAACATAGTTCTACCATCATTAGGTACCACACTGGTAATGGTGTTAATGAACAGCACTTTATACCATGGTGTTACACATAAGTTGTAATTTCAGTATTAATGAGTGGGCCTCACGGTATTGTTTAAGCTCATGTTCAGTTCCAGGAATGGCTGGCTGACTTGAAACAGTTGTTCCCACAATCTCACACTGTAAACAAATTAAATAATGCAATAAATACAAATTACAAAAAGCAACAATTCAGCTGTGTTCATATAAAACCTGCGTGGTTGGTGTGGTGGCTGCTGACATGGGAGTTCCCTGTGTGTGAATAAAACGCTGGTGTCCCTCTGGGGTCACAGCATCTAAGCATTAAGAAAGTATAAACATATACAATATAACCCAGTCATTACAAGACATTTCTAACATATTACATTACCAACCTGTGTAGTCTCCGGATGTTTTGGTGGGCACGGTAGCAAACCCCGTAGTGCTATTTGACCCAGTGAATGCTTCCTGGTTATAGGTCACTGCTGCAGCCTGTTGAAACACCGCTCCACTCGAACTACCACCAGGAACCGTTTGAGCAGTCTGAGCATAAATAACAAATGCATATCAAGTGTCCAGTTTAACTCGAGCCAAATCATGTTGATGTTTAAATTAAGTATACTTGTGTCACAGCCCACTGAGCAGCAGCTATAGCTGTACTAGCCACAGTTGCAGCACTCACTTTGCTGCCATCTGATTGGAAAACATCACTGAAACATAAAAAGGTCATGTGTGAACTATAGGCCACTGTTAAGTGGTATACATTTTTTCTAAATGGCAAATTTGTCCTCTGCATTTGACCCATCCATCAGTTCACTCCCACTAGGGAATACTGCTGGGGGCAGTGGGCAACTGCAGTGCAGCACTCGTGGGGACCCATCTTCAAATGTATTTTGCATGTTTTAGGTGGGTAGGGGAAACTACAATACACAGAAGAAACCATCCCAGGCACACAGAAAAGATGCAAAATCCACAGAGAAAGGCCTAAACCGGCCCAGGAATCAAACTGTGTCATTCTTGCTACAAATAGGCTTTTTAACAGCCTGTAATATCTAAGCCTGTACCACTCACTCCAGTAGCAAAGAGGTAGAAACATTTGGCTTGAGACTGTAATATTAAAATTATTCTCACCCTGAGTTATATATGCAGTCCATGTATTAAACATAAAAATTGTTTTAATATTTTTCTCAGGAAATCAAACTTGGGACCGCTAGTTAACAGCTTCTATAGGTTTTTGGGCAGGCCTCCTATATTACAGAAATGTGATACTGAATAGAAAGTTAGGGAATATGTTTTTACCGTTTGGACCCTTTGGCAAACTCCACCACAATGGTTTTGCCATCAATAGAAAGAGATGGTAGCTGAGTTTGTAAAATTTGCAGTAACTGAGAAGCCTCCTAAATATAAAAATACATACAATACACCATTATGTTTTATGGTTACATGCACAATATGCCATTATAAGTAAAATAATTCTTACCACTATAGTTGACAGCTGTAGGAAGGCAAAACCTCTATTGAGATTGGTGTGCTTATCTTTGATCAAACGCACATTAGAAGGTGAAAGAGTTGCAAAAGGAGATAAAGCTAACAAGATTGCATCAACTGAAGTATGTGGTCCAAGGTTTCGGAGGATCAGTGCTGGGGAAACACAGAATGATTGTTAAAGACCTTATCGCAATAAAATATGAATTTGAGAACATATTTCACTTTCTTACTATCATTGGCAGTATCTGTCTGCTGTTGTGCAGCTTGCCCTTGAGCAACAGAAAGGCCTGAGGTCTGGTAATGTATAGGTAAGGGCAGCAATCCCTGGACCCTACTATTGTGCAGTCCAACAACCAAGTCCTGTTGTAACTGGGGCAACTTCAACTCCGCCTCTGCAATAATGTGACCCACTCTTATACTGAAGCATTAAAATAGAATATAAAACTGAGAAAATTATTAAACACCTGCTTTAGGAGCGCAGCATTTGAAGCACTTCTCCCTCCGTTTAAAGTTTTGCACACCACACTGTCAAATCAAATACAAATGTTCATTACCTGAATAAAGATGTTTAATAATAAAAACATTAGACAACAGACAGAACCTTGTTGCAAAGCCAATCTTCGTTGGCACGTGGCTTTGGATCACTGTAGTGCATGGACACTCTCTGGCCCAGTATTGACAGCACTCCCTGCAAGAAAAAGCAACAGAAAAAAAACATAACATTAATTATAGGTTTATATTCAATTGAACAGGCGAGAGAGACCTCATCTCAGAAAAGATGACAGAGTGAGAGAGAGAAGGAATTGAGCTGAGAAGTCAACAAAAATGAGGAAACCGCAAACAATAGAACTTCTTCCTTCAGCTTTCAGCTTTCTTCACACTGAAATTATGTGTTTATTATAAAGAACAGCAACTTTTTAAGGTGTCTCAGACCTCCTTTTGGAAAAACTCCATGTGCCACAATGAGGGACATAAAATCATAAGAGGAATTTATTGATGATGCAAGAATTGAAGATTCATCAAGAAGCACATTGTGCTATCGGCCAAGTCCTTAGCTCCTCAAGTCGCCAGAGACTAAAATAGTGACAATTTTAAAAACACATATATGTATTTTGTCTGTTATTTAATTTTGATGGAGTGCTTATTGAGTCAGTTTTGACTAGACGTTACAAAACGTCAATGAAAGATGATCTCTATTAAACTAGATGGCACTACCTACCTCACTTGTCAGAGCAATGTTTTGCTTGTATCTCATATGTAGGTTAGGCTTACTATATGTGAGTGTCTGAGTATGAGAGTGACCTGGTTGGTCTCCATCCAGCGGGTGGCCTCCTGTATGAGATTAAACTCGACGAAGGCGAATCCTCGGCTCTGACCTGGACACCGCCCAGCGCCATGGTCACCAAATGACAACAACATAACAACAACGCAGTGCAGTTAGTGCCTCTGGTACAGCCTCGGATCATGACCCTGTGTCAGCACTTATCAGACATAGCATCGCATCCTCTGTCCCTTTTATGAATATGAAATTACCTCCAAGTTAGAAACTGTGAATAGTCTGAGGATGCAATGCCATGAATTTCAACAGGGTCATGGAAAGGGGGAAAAAAAGAAACCACCTCACTCCGTTTTGAGTATGGGCTTGTTAATTGTCTTTAAATGAAGCACACATTAATCTATAACCATAAAAACTAACCATTACAACTTAAGCAGTTAATTTAAAGTTTTAGTTTAAAATATAAAGCAATAATTTTCCTTATCTGAAAGTATTCATAATTTCATCATCAGGATATTTCAGAAAAAAAAAAACTGAACCAATGTAAAAAAAAAAAACAAAAGAAAGAAAAAGACAAAAAAAAAGTGAAAAAAAAGACATTACCGCTGCCACTATTGTCCAGAGGCATGTGAGCCTGCACCCTTGTATCAATAG
>KN471278.1:0-24189 GCA_000787095.1 Periophthalmodon schlosseri | reverse complement strand
AGGGAAAGAAGACCAAGTCTCACCTGATGTCTTGTTTCTCATGAGGCGGACCTCTTTTGGCTGAATGCCCTGCTCCTGTAAATGTGCTCGGATCTATGAATATACAAAAACATACATATCACAAGCATTATTAATATAAAGTAAGTAAATTACACTCTCAAAAAAACATAGTGCTTTTAAGAAGATTTCTATGACTACAGTTACCTCTATGGTGGTGGCATTAGGTGGAAGCATACGAAGCATTACAATGTGGCTTGGTTTCTGGTTGTAGTCAAAGTCTGTGCGATAGTCCTGGTCCCTCGGTTCATCCAAGGAAGTGCAATACTCTTCTACCTCACCTGGAACACCCTACAGATTAAGTTATAAATAACATTAGTTCAAATTTGGTTCACTTATATTCACATGAGTATATGTGAATATGTCTAACCTTTCTCTTTTCGCTGCTGAGAGGGAACCTGTCACCCCCACATTGCTTTGCAGCACTATAAAGCACCCGACTGGTTCCATGGCTCAAGATTTCATTGTCATTGTCTATGCAAGAATGCTCAAACGTCTTATTTGTTGTTTCCCCATCTCGTTTTATTGAAATGCGGAGGTCAGGCTGAAACTCTCTCAACTCCTGTAAACAACCTTGTGAGAAGTTGCACACATCCACAGTAGGTCTATGCCTTGCAAAGCTCAAAGATCTGACCTCTATAGCCATGCCGTCAAATCCCGGTTCTTCATCCTCTTGTCCACAGTTTCTGTACTCTTGGTCTTGCAAGTTGTGAATTCTGGGTGCATTCCCATAGCGTCCCGCTCGATCACCCCGCCCTCCTCTGGAGACATGGACAAAGACGTGAAGTACCTTGACGCATGTGTTTCTTTTTCCATTAGGCGTTATAATGCTTGGTTTACCTTCCCTCAGAGTCCATATTGTGGACCCGATTTGGACTATGTCTGCGTCATGTGTCAGTCAACGTAATTACTCTGTAACAACATAGTACCAGATACTACATGTGCACAAGTACATTGCCTAAACATTGTGCATGGGAAAGTTGCGGAATGGATTTTAACGACAATTGTGATAACTGCCTGTTGTACCTGGTCATACTAACAAAACAACGATAAAGCACATGCATCTCAAGCTCTGTGGGAGTAGAAAAGCGGTATTAGCAGGGAAGCTAAGTAGCATAGGCTATGCCAACCCGGCTAACCCCCAGCTCCGTTCTGTCTACAGATGTCATTTTAACTCTAAGTTAATAACACAAGATCAGTACCACTCACCACTGTCACATCGTACATGTACAACACATGGCCCTGGTGTTGTATTCATCCGTCAGAACAAAACACTGTTTTCTTTTTCTTGTTAAAGTGGAAAATGGCCACAGCAGCATGACATTTCAGAGTGGGCAGGACAGATACTTCTTGATCCTTGATCTCATTGGTAGTTTTGCGTGGTTATAACACGGCTATATGTTGAGTTAGTATGGCTTTGGTGTGTATGAGATTTTTTATTAAAACTTTTATCATTTTGAGTTTATTAAAAAGAGGGAGAGATATTCATGGAAAAATCTAAACCCAAGAAAAGTGAGTGTACAAAAAAAGTCAACCCCAACCATGCAATCAACTGCATTTTAGTCACACAAAACAAGATACCTATTCCATTATATACTTTCACTCAAAGCTTGATGTTTAATTAGCAGTGTTTAATAGGCTATTAAGGTTACATGTAATCATTTAGAAGACACAAAATTATAACAGCATCATTAGTTAAAATGATTAAATTATACTAAGATTAGAAACATCAACCATAGAAAGTGATAATTACACAATTACAGTTTAAAAGGGGCAATGGAAAGTAGAATAAAAGGCAGACTTGAAACACATAAACATGTCCTTACAAGGCCTTGTAAGACATTCCATACAGAATTATAAGATATGCCTAAATTAAAAGGAATATTCATCTTATCAACTACATCACTTACGGTCTTACACATTTACACAACCAATCACTTGTATGCTCAAAAGGTCCTCAAATTTCATAAACCTGTCTATGCCTCTGGCCATTCAGTAAAATATATGTTCATCACTGAGGAAACTGTAAAGCCATGACCTCAAACTGGGCCATTTGGGTAACTTTGGGATGAACACAGGGAGTGCCAATGGCTTTCCATGCATACCAAACATGGACAATTTGTTAATACACACAAAATATCACCTCACATTCACTGCATGCTGACCTGCACCAGAGAAAACAATCATACAACACCCACTCGCCTATTATAAGTATATGTAATTATTTAAACATGGGAAGAAACATGTCATACAATCCACTTTAGGGACACCCCTGTACTGCGCCTGAGTCAGAACATGGACCTGTGGGAGCCAAGTCAATAATAAGGAGAAAGCACTCTAATAACTTTCATAGACACTGAAGTGAAAAAATACCCCACTTGTAATCATGAGTCCCTAACGTTAACTTTCTGACACTGCACTCAAGGCACTACATATAGGCGACATTGTGTAAGATACACTTACTGAGTTATTAAACCCCCTTTTTTCTGTTGTTTAGGTCCCCATTGTCTTGGCCTGGTGAGGACTACTCTTCATTCCCATCATGGCACACATAAACCCTTATTTGTATCAACTTCTAATCACCCACTACCAACTTGTCTCACATATGCAGAGATCTACAAGTTTTGGTAGAAGCAAATTGGCACAAAATCTACTTTTATCAATCTATTATAAGCCATGATGTATAAGCTTATTAAAATCATTTAAAACCTGCATGATCATTCTGAGGTTATCTGGGTGATGAGAGATTGGACAGGGTTTTCCTCAAAACATTAACTTTAGGTTGTCCTTGTGTTTGTGCTTGAGAGCAGTCCCATCTTCTCCTTATAACAGATTGCAGGCATTCTTCTTGTTGCGTTTCTTAGACACAAGGGCTGCTCTAGTTGCCAATTCAAAGACTTCCCTGACACCTTCTTTGGTTTTGGCGGAACACTCCTGGTAACCATGAGCACCAATGCGGGTGGCCATCTCTCTGCCATCTTCCAGTTTAACTGGTTCCTAAAAAATTGTAGGAAACACTGATTAAAACATAATTATATCAATACCTCAATATAAGCTATACCAATGTAAAAAAAAAAGTACCTGTTTCATTTTGGCAAGCTCTCGTCTGGTGTGTTCATCATTACGCAGATCTTTTTTGTTACCCACAAGAATAATTGGAACATTTGGACAAAAATGTTTTACCTCAGGGGTCCACTTTTCCGGAATATTTTCTAAGAAATTGAAGAGTTACAATGTTTACAAATGTCAACACATTTATATGCAGTATGTATTCGGTTTAACATATGGTGGTACCTAAACTGTCAGGGCTGTCAACAGAGAAGCACATCAGAATGACATCAGTGTCAGGATAGGAGAGAGGTCTCAATCTGTCATAGTCCTCTTGACCAGCTGTATCCCACAAAGCTAACTCCACCTATAAATAACAAGAGGCATGCATTTTAGGAACATCCATTGATAGCTCAACAGTACAGAACTATGAGGTCACTATGCCAGCCAGTATCACAATTTTACAATGAGAACGTATTACTTATACTTTCATTAAACATGTATGTAATCCTATGATTAAATGAGCAATAATGTGGATTGTGGGTACAATGTGTTACCTGTTTCCCATCTACTTCGATGTCTGCCACATAGTTCTCAAACACAGTGGGGACGTAGACCTCAGGGAACTGGTCTTTACTGAAGACTATAAGCAAACAGGTCTTGCCACATGCTCCATCTCCAACTATTACCAACTTCTTCCTGATGGCAGCCATCTAGAACAAAGACATATAGTGTTGAAATGATAGTACAGATAAGGCAGGAGGAAACGTAATTCGAGTAATTACTCATTAGAATTCAGAATAACCTTGGAGCATAGAAAACCCCTGCTCCACCTAAGCACGATGCTGAATTGAGAAGAACAGGATAATAGACATTATTTTTAGGCAATATCGGAAGCATAATAATGATATTGTACACTTATCATACACAAAAACAGGGCTACAGGACAGAGGCTAATCCCACAATGCGCTCTAAACAGCAGCATTACATTTGTGTGCTGTATAACTGCTCAGAGCTGTGCTACGGTATCCGGGGCCTGTCAAACCAGCTAGCCAGAAAGCTACTCTCGGGTAGGTTTACTTCAGTAAACACCTTTATTTCAATCATTTGCTAATATCGTTATGAGATTATTTGAGCATAATACTAATACATCATTTGGATGATAATATTTTTGAAAAAATATACAGGTTTAACAGCTTTAAAAGTTTTTTTCCATGATTACCGTGATATGTCCGCCGCCGCCTTTCTCTTCTTCCTGAACGACTTTCAAGCTCCTCCTACCGCACGTACGTGTGCGTGGCTACGTCATTTGTAGATGTGTTCATTTGAGAAATTATTTTAAATGAGGCCTTAATAAAAAAGTAAGATGCTGTAGGAATTTCACACGAAATAACATACAAAAGGTATTTTTTTTTTTAATTTTTTAATTTAAATTCAGACAACTGAAAAACATCTTTTGATAAATAAATAAATTAAAAAAAAGAAAGAAAAAAATGTACCCGGTGTATGACATAGTTAGAATACAGCAGATGGGAAAATAAAAACAGACCATATTAATAAATTATTAGAATTCCAAGCATATTTGTAGGCCTATATAAAACATGCTGCAATACACCTATGGGTGATTTAAAAATATTCAAAATTTGGATCAGTCTATCTTAGACAGGTCAGCAATACAAGATCTCAAAACAAAAGACCTCAGCTGGAACCTCAAGTGCATCTCTCCTCTCCTGTTACACTGCTGTCATTTTATCACCCACAGCACAGGGCCGACTCCAGTACTGTACTGTACACAAGGCTGACTCCAGTAATGTACTGTACACAAGGCTGACTCCTGTACTGTACTGTCAGTTCAGCTGAGGTCAGTTTCCCTCATCATTTCTCAGGCTCAGGAATTACAGTGAGGGTATTCAGGTTTGTTTCTATGGTCACAGGAGCACAGTGGCTCTGATTGGCTGCTTTCCTCAGCCAGTCTTTTTTGGCCTATTTCCTGATAGCAGTGGGACTGTTGCTGCGCTTGTAAAATAACACATAGGCTTGGTTAGTCTGCAGCTGGTTCTCCGAAATTTGAGTCACACTGAAATGGAAGGAAAAAATTATATCAGGGTATTATTCCTTTGCTATCTCCATTTACAGGGAACTGAAGAAAATCATAGTGTTTACCTGGAATCATTGTAGAAACACCATCCATTTTCATCTAAACAACAAGCTGTGTAGTGACCCATGTTGACAGTGCCAGAATGGTTACAGATTGCATATAAATTATATAGAATTGGGCCTAAAGGAGAAGAAGAAGTTCAGTCATATATCATAAAATACAGGTTAAATTCGTAATGTATTTGAATATTAAGACTGTGGGGAAAATGTATAAATGGTCATGGTCACATTTTTATATAGAGCTTTTCCACCTTCAAAGCGCTTTACAACAAGGAACCACTCACCCATTCACACAAATACTCCCAACTGATCTACTGTCGCCCCTAGAGGTCATAATCATCATATCGATGTATAACTAGTAAGCCAAGTCATACAATACTGGACTTTTGCAGACTGTAAGCCATGTCTTTGCCACAAACCTCTGTGACTGATTACATCATATGCTCTTTTAAACTACATCATTAATATTACATTGTACAATCCTTTGGATATATTGATGATGACATGAGAAGTGGAAAAGTGCCACTGCAGTTACCGGAGTCGACTGGTCCATAAGGTCCCAGATCCAGGTTTGCGAGGGGGAAGGACACCTGCACTGTGCTTTTACTGATACTCCACCGTGATGTTGTGAAACGATTCAAATCTGATCCAGTGTGTTAAGGACAATAATATACGATACTAAAACAAATTGCAGACTCATGGGCTGTTCTTTAATTCCACAAAGGATACGGATTACAATGACTTGAGGAAACCTTTGAATAGACAACCTCTTTGTACTTTCTGTGCGCCTGTTGCATCTTTCACACATCTGAAAAAAAAAAATATTGTTTACAGGAAATTATTAGAACAATAAAAAATGGGGGAAATTGTCCCTGTAGCTCAGTTGAAACACAATCTCTTCATTAAGGATAACCATGGCGATCCATTTGCCTCTAGCATGCCAAGTACCAAGCATTTGACAATATCTAGGTGACTGTTATAATAATTCAGCACTATAATACTCATGAATTATGCATTTTGTTTTAGTTACATCTCTGAGCTCATAACTAAGGCACAACCATTAACGTCAACATCATGCTACATTTAGTAAACTTACTGGTGAGTTCTCCTTATCCAGTCTCTCCTCTTGTGAGAAGAGATCCAGGCACTCCTTCAGGGTCACTTCACCTGCGGAGCTCCTCTTGGGAATGGGCAGAGACAGGTCACAGAAGACGTCAAACGTGTTGGAGTAGTGGGAACAAACGGAGCAGTGCAGGGAGCTACGCAGCTGTCCCGCAAACAGGTCTTTCAATAAATACATGGAAAATAAAAACAAAAATGATACATATAACAAAACAGTTAATTTTAAGATATGGAATAGCTATGTTCCTAGTCAGCATGAATGAATGAACATCGTGGTGTGTAAACTGCAAACCATGACAATTATGACACATAGTACCAGATACATGAGCATTCACTGATGTAAATGTATTAATTCTGCAATATTGATTGACACCTTATAAACAATGTCATTATCTCACCAACTATCCGGCTGTCATCTCTCTCCAAGTGCCTTTTCCACATGGAGGCCGCCTCTTCAGAGAGTCTTTGAATGAGACATAATGATAAGAAAGAAAGTCTTAGTACAAAATACCAATACATTTTCCCACCTGTACCTGAATCTAGCATATTTCTGCTCTGGCTCTTTAACTCGTCGAACATACGGCCGACGGTTGATTTCTGTGTGCAGTTTATCCAGAAGGAACCTGAGAAACTCCTGAGCATCTTGTTGACTACAATTAATAGAATGGGATTAATTTACAATACATGGACATAATAAATGTATTGAAAGGATATAAATGTTACCTGTATCCACTGAAGTAAGGCACAGCATCTTTAAAAATGTTATAAAACTGTTTTGGATTTACCACCCTGTCATCACTGTTTACATCCCAAACACCAGAGAGAACTTTGGCAAAAGCTGGAGAAAAAAAGCAAAACATGAGAAAAAGATAAAGAATTGTGGAAAATATTGCATGTGGTACATACCTTCCATTAATTTAGCATCCTCTTTGCTAAACTTCTCATGTTTGTAGGACTTGAGAAGGCAGTAGTCTCGAAGTCCATGTGTGTGAGACAGACACTGGACAATGGCATTCAGGAAGCACTATTTTTCAAAAATAATACATTTTATATTTACCCATTGTCATAATTGTATGTCAAAGTACTGGTAAACACTCACCGTGTTTCCAATATTTCTCAAACCGACTCTCCCACTTCCCAAAGTGAGTGGCTCTTTCTGGGGAAAAGGAAATTTTATGTGCCAATGTTAAGTTCATGAATATTGCACTTGCTAAAAGAAACATAATTAGTTGTTTTATTTATATGGGGTGTACAATGTAATATTTGCTTGTAAAACCAATTTGCTTCTTCTATAAAAATAGTAAATAAAACAGATCATAAGATATTATTGTGAGGATAAAATATTGCAGTAAACAGTGGTGTGATTCTGTCCGTTTGATTACCTGAATATGAAATTGAGTGTTTTAATTTATAGATGCAGATACTGAATTCCTCCTTATAACCTTGGAGATACCCTGTTTGACTCTTTTCTATGTTTATCTTTCTGCATTAGCTCCACCTTTAGGGTGTGTATGGTGGTGCTATGCCAGATTTAGCATCTTATGTCATTAACATAGACGGAGAGGCTAAAAGGAGGTCAGTCCCGAGCACTCATCCTATTAGAAACCAAGAGTGCTGACATGTGCTGAAACACGTGTGATGTGCTCTACTCATCAATGTTTTACTTAAAAAAGTTATCATTTGTGTATTTTTACCTCTGTGTCCGCCACAAGTAGTAGTCCCATGAGTGAAGTATAGAGGACTGACTGAGAGATGTCTGCTGTCTCTTGCCGTAGCCCGTTCTGGGACACCAAAGTCCGACACAAGGCCTCACAAGAAGGCTCTACATTCACTCCACTGGATCCTGGCATTATCTAAAGTCTACCACTCTATGGCAGACCAATACAACATAGTAGTTGTAGTAGCCTAGAAGGGTGCTTTGTAACTTGAGACAGGTTTAGGTCCTGAGAGTCAAAGATGATTAGGATGCTGTGGGGAAGATTCTTCCAGAAAATGGTTTTGTTGATGCTGAAACGTAACTGAAAGAATCATAAAATCAACCTTTAAAGAAATTTTACAAAAGACATATGTAGTCATGCACTGAATAATACTGATTGAAGGGTACTTTATAACATAGTAAGCGCATACATAATGACTATTACTTCATGGACCACAATACAGCCTTACACTAAACAATCTTTAGAAGGGCATTTGGGACCAAGAACTTCAACCATGCAACTACAATTGAGTACTTTGTTTTCTTTTAACATTCAGAAATAAAACAATTCTGTAAAAATTCTGTATAATCTTACAATTGCCATGGAATGTCTTCACCTTGCATGCACAGGCTAACTGAATGCCCAAGCTCCCAAATGCTCTCCAGTTGCTTTAGAATATATTTCTAGTCAAAAACGTCATGCAAATAAACAATTTACCACTTATTTACATTTGATAAAGAGTGATGCGGACTCACCTGATCATTTGGTCACTCTATCTTTGAACAAACTGTCCCAAGCGGACTGTTCCCATCACCTGCTGAGCTGTTAAAAATGCATAAGGCCCAGTGTACTGTTTCAGAGTGTGCTCCTGTGGGCCGGCTCTGAAAGTCTACCTCTGTGCCGTGCCCTGTCACCGGTGTCAGGATGGGACAGGCAAAGACAAGGGGAGAGAGAAAGGGAGGGGAGGATAATCATCTGTAATCTTTTCTCTCTGGAGATCTATACTTAGGCTTGTCTTGGTGTACTTTTCCACAAGTGCCTCACTATAACTTTTGGGTGTCACTTTATTATAAAAAAAAAAACAATGTACAATTTAAATTCATACTTCACAAGTTGTACCATCGCTATAACAGCTGTTTCAATGGGTTGTGTTCATGTTCTAGAAGTTAATGACAGCACAAAAACATAATATGACAGCATAAAAATGTGAATAATATCACTACTTAGCATGGCTATGATATACATTTTTCCACCTCGAGAAATAAATGTAGACAGAGTTTATGGACATAGTAATAGGAACATCAATAAACCAGATGAATGTCACTGCCAGATTTAGTCAGATCTAGTCAGATCTTGGAAGCTAAGCAAGGCTGGGCCTGGTTATTACTTGGATGGGAGACAGCTGGGAATACCAGGAGCTACAGTGAGACTCTTCACCCACATTGCGTAGTATGAATTTGGTGTGTGTGTGTGTGTGATGAGTGGTGGTCGCAGAGGCACTGATGGTGCAGATTGACAGTCTCACTTCTGTCAACCCGAGGCAGCTGTGGTTACAATAGTAGATTATGACCACCAAATGTGGAGGCATTTAATAATGCAATGTAAAGCTTTTTTGTTGTCTTGAAAAGCGCTACATAAATCCAGTACATTATTGTCAAAACATCTGTATCTCACTATAAAATGCTCTCTTTTTCCAAAGTCACTCAAATATAATCTCTTTGAATATGTTAATAAACAAAGTTTCTCTCCCAAAAATTCTTCCAAAGTCTCATTTGTCCACTCAGCGACTAGTTTGGACAGCCATCTCTGTGTCTGAACTGAGGCTCAGGTCAGCTATGTGACAGAGGGCGGGATCTGCATAGGAGGGAAACAGTGATTGGCTGGCATGAGCATTCCTGTCCCGTGATTGGATTATGGCCTGGCGCAGACTGGTGATCCACTGCTGTTTACTGAAGGAGTCGTTAGCCTGGAGGCTGTACGAGTTTGCTTTAGATCGCCCCCTGCTGCTCACCCGGAAACAGTTTTTCACTACAACAGAGACAAAACAAGGATTAACTGAGATATAACACGTGTACATTCAATAGATGTGTATGTTAAATTCATTGATTAGTGTATGCATTGTGCTGAGTTCGTTCAAATGTTTACCTTTGTCGTTTCCCCCTGTGAAGGCCCCCCTGAAGGCCCCGCCTCCTCCTGCCTCTCCATCAGGAATCTCCTCCAGGTTCAGTAAGTTGTTGGGCAAAGGCTGTCTGTAAATGGTGAAAGCTTGACCTCCATCTTTGTCTTCTCCAGGTCTGGTCAGCACTAGAGCCAGCTCAAACAGGAAAACATGCAATCGCTAGAGGGCAAAAAATACATATATTTCATTTCCCCTTGACAATCACATATGTTATACAGTATGTTATGCTATTGGGATATCAGAATGCACAATATAGTTACAGCCCGAAACGAAATACATTCTATTTATATGGGATTTTTAAAATATAGTGTAATTACATTTCACTGCTCATACTGGTTTACTTTTATATTATTCTTTTACAGCTTATTCCCATATCATATAAAGGTGTATTAGTGTTTAAATCCACTTTAAAGCTACCGTTTGACTGACTGTCTGTCTGACTGACCCTGTTGTATTCTCACATACCACCACTAGATGCTATCTATGTTACTGCTGTCTAATAGCCAGCTTTGGCCTGACAAAGAGCACAGCTAAGCCTGAACAAAGTCTAGGTGAGAGGAGAAGGGGGAATGGGAGGAGAGGGGGGATGTTTCACATCTGCCATCTACTGATAACAAAAATCAAATAAACTTACAGATGGTAGCTTTAAAGCCACTGATCAAATTTACGGTGGGATCAAAACAAGTAAGACTCCACACTTGATCTAATGACAAGGTTCACAAACAGAAGGCTGAGTTGTTACCTGTCCCTTGTTGTTCTTGAGCTCTCCATGGCAGTACAGGAAGCGTGACTGTTGGATTTCGGGTAACCTCTGGCTCTCCTCAAGGTAGGTCAGCCCCCTTCTGTAAAACTGACACTCCGCCTCCCCAGTCTTTTTATTCACTTCCGCCACAATGCTCTGGATCATCTCCAACTAAACCACAATCATTAATTTTAGTGAATAAGTGTGGTACTATTGTTAAAATAAATAAATAAATATTTTCATTCTAATACAAAGTGAAATTCTGTCAAATGCTTTCATTCTCCAACTTATTAATTAATAATTATTACATATTTTCACATTTTTTCACTTGCTGCCCAATATAACCTCACATATAACACATTCTCTACTTATGCCATTAATGTACTGATTAATGTATATAATATGACATTATATGATTATACCAATAAGGAATACCATGAAACTCACAGCATCAGGCAGCGTGTCCTCATCGGGGTGTTCTGGAGGGGTGCACTTCTGAATCTCTTTTAACAGGAGCGGATATTTGACCAGTCGGCTCCGGGGCAGGTCCAGGAAGTTCCAGAGATCCAGTTTTCGGCTGAATGAGGACTCCTGGCACAGCCGCAAGAAGTGCTCCACTCGCTTCTCACTCTTCTTCTGATCCAATAAGGCTTTAGCCCCCACCTGGTTACAGCAGTAGGTCACATAGGCCTCCAGACAGGGGAACTACCAAAATAAAAGGCAGACAGTTAGATATATGTTAAAACATATAATACAAGATCATTTATGTGAATATGGAGATACCCAGTCTAAAAGTGTAGGGCCAATTTCCCCAACAGTCTTTTCTGATCCTCTGAGACGTTCAAGTCGCTCTAAGAGATCTAGAACAGAAAACAACTTTCAACATTACTTGAAGAAGCAGGTAGTCCATAAAAAGTGAATTCAGGCAAAAGTTGATATAGAGAACACTGAGCTCTTTGATTGCGGCATAAGGTGGAATTAAAACATTTCAGTAATAGATATAATTTCAGAAAAGCAAAATGCCTAAATCTTTGATACTGTTAATCAAGTAGCTTTATATTATACTTATATTACTGTGATACTGTATTTTGACATTTTAAAAGTTCTGACACAATGTGGGCCCTTAAAAGTGAATGCCAAAAACAATAACACGTATAAATATTATTATTATTATTAAATATTTTTTGTTTAAATGTGTAATTGTTTTTTTTCACATTTGACAAGTGACAGGAAGTTGATTTATTTATTTACTCATTTATTTGAACAGGGACAGCAAACAATGAACATTTCTGTTAATGTGCCAGTATTAAATGTAAAGCTAATGTTCAACTGTGGCAAAGAGGACACAGAACCTGAACCTAATGAATGACTTTTGGTACTAGATGATACTATGTATCTTACCTTCATGCAGAGGGATGAGTGAGTCCAGAGTCCCAAAGATTTGTCCCAATTCACTTTCTGTCATAATGTCCAACTTCAACATGGGCTCATAGTAAACCTGCAAGACAGAGCAGAAACCACAAATTTAAATAAAATGTATTTAAAATGCATTTCGACTAAACCTGGGTTTTGTGTGTGAAGAGATAAACCTTTTTAACCAGACTGAGGTCCTCAATGAGCTGCCTCTCTCCCTGTGTGAGCTCATAGATCACCTGTGAGTGCAGAGATCAGAAAGACACACGTGAATAGACTTTAAATGAAAAGTACAGAAACACATATGCCACAGACACAAGGTGCTACATGAGCCCTGACAGCTGACTGTACCAGAGAGGAAGTAGAGTGTTTCAGTGCCAGCTCACATCCTCTTTCATAATCTGAACCACACAGCACAGCTCAGCAATAGACACTTACACTGACCTATATATACACAAAATAAACGAGCACATAGCACTCCACAACTAATAATAAAACCTGACACTTAGATAGTACAAGTGTGAACTGACAAAGTACAGTCTTTATTGTTTATTTGTTTATTTATTTGGTTCCCCATTATCTGTCACAAAATTGACAGCTACTCTTCCTGGGGTTCCATACAAAAAATAGCAATAGAAAAACTCTTTCAATAATATTACAGATGAAATACCAAATTATATATACAATTTCAATGCATGACATTACCCTTAAATACAGGTTCAGCCACAGTGAGTATTTCTTTCATAAAGTTATTAAACATGATAGACCTGCACACTGCTTCTGTCCTCTCACATAATGCAAAAGCCCATAGAATTTGGTTGTACACTCTTACATATATTTCTAAACACACACACACACACACACACTTCTCAGGTGCTCTTTGGACACTTGAGTCCAAAGAGCACCTGAGCTCTGTCTCCAAACAAATGGACAGCCAATTGTATGAAATTTACAATATGAAAGATGATTTTCCATCTCTGGCACTTGCCCATATTTCTCAACATAATGCCAAAGAGTCAGTAGACTAAAGAAAGGTTAAATACCTCTTGTCGTTTGATCTCTTTGGCAGTGAGGTCATGACTCTCCACGGTGTCGCTCCAACACTGGCTGTTCCGTCTCCGTGGAAACGACGAGGCCTTGGACCGAGGCCTCAGAGGAGCCGGGGGCAAAGGTCGAGCCTCAGTGCGAAAACTGATAGACCGCTGTCAAAACAGCATTGAGTTTCAGCATGTTAAGTTTGTGCAAGTGTCATCAGCTATTCTACTTCAGTGACTGACTGTATGATGAATAAGACCGGGATGAACAGGAAGTAGAATTTAAATATTAGCAGTGTCCATATTTAGGTAATTTTCTTGATAACTTACATTCTCTCGAGAAGCATTGCAATTTTGTACTGTAAATATCTTTATATAAAAATGTAGATTACAATTATACAATTAGACATTACCGATATAGACTGTCCAATGCGTTTCAAAGCAGGTGTCTTGACTGGGGTGATCACTCCTGTGAGGCTGTTGGACTTGGTCACTGGTTTAACCCTTTTCAAACTGGGCTCCTAAAATATGAGGAAAGCAAAATAAGGAGTGAAATGGTAACAAACTATAGTAAGAAATGTCCATTCTGTATTCCAACACTGATTACAGTTAAACCTCATGGTGGTTTTATTTTAAGTTTAATGATTTTCACAGCTAATATAAAAAGCAAGTGTGCAAACGACATACAAACACAATACAATAATATGTAATTCTGATTTTAAAATAAATTGTCCCTCACCTCTGAATCTTTGGTGTGGTCACTCATACTCTGGCACTCCTCCTCCTCTTCATCCTTATGGGACAGCAGCATTAGTGCATAAAACAATCATTTAAGAAAAGCCAAAAAAGTCCTGAGCGAAAGTGCAGCAGAGAAAGATGTTGAGAGGGCGAGATGTTGCATGGTGCAGATCGCACATTTCCTGTGTGAGGCTTTCAAAGAGGAAGAAAGTTTGAACTCTTGTCTCTGTAGTAAAATACATGTACAAAAGCATGACTACCGTTTTTTGCCACACAAATACAAAACACCCAATTGAAATATGGACATAATACAGAAAATGGGAACATGAGAGAGAGCAATACATGACATAGTAAGTTTAAATGTGCTTGATTCACAACTGAGGGGAAACTTGTTAAGATCTCTGCACTCAGCATTGTGGTTGCAAAGGTAAGGTTGACTAACTTCCGTTGCAGAAAAAAGACAAGTCAAAAATGTGTTACAAGCTCGAGAGATGTACCTCTATAATCTGATTCACTGGAACAGGGCTCATATGCTGTTTCCTTTTCTTCTGAAAAACAGAATAGTGTGGGATAGCCCAAAATAATCACATTGGTCTCATAGTTTTGCAGAAATCTGTGATTTGATCAGGATAAAAAGTAAAAATAAAAAACAGAAATTAAACTAAATATGACTTACAGCTGCATGGTCAACTACGATGGATGTCTCTCCTGGTGTGGACATCCTAATCAGTGAAAGTAAAAACAAGCAACACATTACAGACTCAATGACAATATATTGACAAGCTTTAATTCAGATTTCAGAAAAACACATTCAGATTATCTTGATTGTTCTGTACATTGTAGTGGTTCTTTGTACTTAAGAGATAGTGACACCACAAAGTAAATGAAAGGAAAAGGGCACTCACCAGGAAGTCCTCATATCACCATTCGCCTCCACTTCCATGTTAGTCTTCAAAGCATTTTCTTTAATATTTTCATAATTCCAAAATAAGGGAAAACAAGACAAACATTCGAGTTTGTCTGCGAGTCGTCGCTTGTTGAGACACTTGTTGAGATACTTGTTGAGATTCTTTCTCCTCTTTCCTCATCAGCCTAAACCACATCCTTCAGGGTTGTACATCATTGTATATCCGCTTTTCTCAGGGCGGGTTTAAATGGACAGCTGTTCAGTTGCATGCTTTTAATATAGTATTTTTTATAATTATCTTGACTAAAAAAAGCAAAACTTTAAAGCTAACATTACCAAATTGTACCATTTCTTAGTTGAGAAAAGGTAAAATAATGGCTATGCAGATTTGTTAAGTTAAACAAGGATCATTTGTAAATGTTGCCTTTTCATTCAAAACTACAACATAATACAGAATACTATCCCCTCTGCCCAGTTAAAAAATTACAAAAAACACAAAAGCAGGCTGTTTAACATGTTTATTTATTTTCACTATCACACTAAGTGCTCCCATTTCAAGATACATCTCATTGCCTTGCTTATACACTTTGCCATTTGGAGTTAAAAGTAGAAAGTTTATGATCTACAAGGTGTGCACCCAAACTCTGCCTCGACCTTCAACACATAGAAAAATAAAATGGGAAATCAAACTGGAGAAAGGTTGTGCAAGAGCCCTGCCAGTGCCACAGAACCACTGCTGATGAGATGGATACACGAGTGCTGCCGACTTAAATCAGGATTGAATTTGGGCTTTTAACGCTTTGACTTGAGGATTTGGGCTGTGACAATGGCTGTGGGTCATTTAACAGGTTTATTTTGGAGATTTCTCATTTAAACTTTGCATGTTAAAAATATCTTGAGTCTTGGGAAAAGAGGCAGGGGTAAAGTAAGGAAGAGAGCAAGTGGAAAAGGAAGAAAAGGTGTGTGGATCAAAATATTAATTGTAGGTGCTTAAGGCCCACTGGGAGTGCAAGGACCATCTTTAAGAATCAGTCTGCTTTGTATGGTCCAGTTTACATGCCCTCTTCCTTACATAACCCATCACAGACTGGATCCTAACAAACAAACATATCCTGGAGTCAGCTTTACCGGGGCTATGTACACTCAGGCACCGGTTCGTACAAAACACAGGCCAAAAAAACAAGATTTTGATCCCCGAGCTGACGCGGATCAACCCTCCCACCCGGACATCCCGTCTGCCCCAGGACCGCCTGTGCCGCGCGGGTACCAGCAGCTCAGCGGATGGTGTATCTCACATAGGGGACCTCCACGTCCTCCTCCGTCAGGTCGTTACAGCACAGCTCAAATACTAGTGCTTTGACATGCTTGCCAAGCCTCTTCTTAGACACTTTGGTCACAATCTCTGTCATCCTAAAAGACAAAATGCACACATTTGTTAAATACAGACTCTAATGTTAACATGGTGAGGTGAAGGTGTGTAAATGTAATACTTACGGTAGTGCCAGTCTCTCTTTGAGTTTGGCAGCAGGCATAAAAAAGGAATAGAGCATAGACACTCCCTGAGAAAGCATGGTAATCTCCAACTTGTGCTCATTCTAAAGATGAATAGAAATCAGGTTATCAAAAGCCATGAGTTAACAGAAAAGGACGATTATTATTATTATTATTATTATCATCATACTTTAAAATAGTCCAAGAACTGCTGGAGTGTCATCTCCTCTCCATTTGGCTGCACTCCTGTGACCTCAAAGCGATCCCACAAAGACCATTCAATTTCATAGTACTAAAAAAAATAAAAAGGCAAGATTTAGGCATTTTCCTTCTATGAGCATTTTGACCAATAGCAATGCATTTGAAGACTACACATTTGCAGTGGGGGCTAACCTTGTGTTTGGGAGCGGCAATGGGTTCTGAGAAACCGAAGAAAGGCAAGGCCAGGTTCATGAAGCCATTTTTGTAGGACTCCAGTTTCTTGTGTCCTTGAACAATCTTTAAGAGCTCCAGACACACCAGACCCACTACTGCAGCGGTGGTTGTGGCAATGGCAGGAATGATCTTGCCAGCAATCAATTTACTCTGAAAAGAAAAGTGACATATGAAATTAACAGGGAGATGTAAAAACTGCTTGTTACGGTGAAAAGAGGCAGGCCATCTCAGTTCTCAGTTAAGAGAAAGTGACCAGAGGCATTTTTAAATATTATGGATTACAACAACAAAATGTATAATAATCTGGTCATAGTTTTATACTAAACACCCCCACAAAATGTACTTAAAAGTCCCCCATGGATCTTACCTTGTGCCTGTCCGCAGGAGGAATGTCATAATTTTCTGCTCTCAGATTTGATGCTGCCACAATGAAGTCCATGTGGAAGTTTGTGTCATCATCCTGAAGAACAAGCCACCAGCACACAGACATGAGACATGGTTCATAACATAACAAGTCATTGAATAAAGAAAAGATGTACCTTCTCAAAGTCAATAGGGCACAGTTTTATTTTGAAAGTCTCTGCGGTCGGCAATTGCGCCTTCAACTCTTCAAATCTTGAGTCATCTGAAGCAGTAAACAAAGTTTCCGAATGGCCCAGAATAAATAGGGACTGATGTGATTTTTGCAGATTTTGGTCTTACCAACTGAAGAATTGCTGTTCTGTAGTTCTTGATCTGAAACATGTATTTTGACGCCTGATCTAGGAGTAAACACTGGCACTTTGACGTCCTGCAGAATTTTGACTACACCAGCCCGATCTGTGCTGCCCTGGATCCCATATATTTGAGCATGCAGGTTTGCTGCTGCCATTACGTAGTCCATGTGGAGGTCCTAGACGAAAGGACAACTTTCGTATTACCCTTTACTCACAAAATGGTATCCTTGGCTTCAAAAATATAGACTTACATTACTAGTGCTGAATTCCAAAGGATGTGGGCATCTCTTGGGTCCAGACCAGAAGGGGGCACCAGAGCTAGTAAGCTAAAATTCAAAAGATTCAGTTCATTATGAATGTATTCAATTCAAACTACGGACCACATGCTTTATATCAACTAGATACACAGACTTGTCCTCCTCAGCACACACTGAACCAATCAATGTGAGAAGGTGAGTTGAACTCATTTACACCCTGGGTGCATCAGTATTAGCATGGCTGAATCATCATAGGAGATTGAGAATACTGTTGGGATTTGGTAAAAGTGGACTGACATGAGGAGGACCTCAGGGTTTACCTGATTTGGAGGGAAGTTATGCAGCAGCTGTTGGATGTTGTTGTTGTACTGGCACTGCCAGTGGTTGCGAGCCCAGGCCACACAGTCTACCCAGCTGTGAGGTCGGTCTGTTATCAGGGTCTTGTGAACAGCCTCCAGCACCTCCACAGGCTGGGCACCTGGAAGTTTTAGAGTTCGTTCCATGAACTTGGGATCCCTGAAGGACAAAAAATATTTAGCACATAAAATTTCAGCAGACATGCAGCACAATTGTTCCACATACGTGAGGTATTGCATGGCGTTTTCTGATGGTTGTTTGAACAGTCCTTCAAATTCGTCCCGTGCCCACTAAAGGAGCAGGAAAAAAAACTGTTACAAAGGCCCCAGTGAGTTTTCTGCCACATGCTACATGAGTTTTCTGACCTGTAGAGTGTGTTCAATGGCATTGGGGAAGTTCTTGAGGGTACAGATGGGGATTGACTTTTCAGGGGGGTCCTGACTGGAGCTGTAGGACTCTGTGAGGAACGGGATGACGACCTGGACATTTCCTTTAGTGCCCAGAGTCCCAGATTCAAGCAGGGGTTTACGGTAGTAAACACATCTTCGATCCATATACATACCTACAGAATATTGAAAAACAACCATACTGAGACTAAACAATGTGATGCATGCTTTCATTTTAAATGTAAAATCCCTTACGGGCATCAACATTATCAAGAGCGTTGGCAACTCCATCTAGACTCTCAAAGAAGTCGTCGTCGTAGACCCTCTCGGTGTCTGGGCCCACTCTGTTCTGGTGACCTGTGATCTTGATAGAAGGGTTCATCTGCTTCACGGCTGCAGCAGCTGTGTCACTCTTCATTTTCTATCATAACAGGAAAGGTGTAAAGCTCAAGAGTTATGTCATCATGTGAAAACCAGCTTCATTTAACACACAGTGGACTTACTGTAACATCAGCAGGTCTGAAGAGGAACTGTCTGTTCAGATTGGACTTTTCAATGGTGTCCATGTCTGTCACTATGACCTCCCCTTCTCCACATGCCAGTCCAATCATAGCAAAATTCTTCAGCAACTCACAGCCAATGGCACCAGCTCCAACCTGGCATATTACAAAAACAGTATTTCAGTGACAGCTTTTTGTCAAAAAGAGATATTAAGAGCTGAGGCCTACCAGGAAATATCGCTGTTTGGCAAGAGTATCCTGCATCTTTGAGCCAAAAACTGCAATCTGTCCATCATAACGGCAGTTTTTCTGAAATACAGACCACATTTGAATGAACACTTAGAAAGCCTGCAGACAGATTTGCACTTTATTTTATCCCTTACAGGTGCACACTCTTCCTCCGTGAGTACAGCTCCTTCTTCAGACAGGCACTCCAGGGCATCAAAGTACAACCACTGCACAATTGGCATGAATTTTCCTGTGCAGGCCTAAGAAAACAAGACAAATTAGCAACTCACGTCAGAAAATGTATTCAGTTTCTACTGTATACATTTAGGTCTGCCATGTCTAGAAAAAGAGTGAAGCCTCGGTTTGTGTGTGAAGGCAAGACAAAAAATACTGTATGTGAGCATAAAATGTTTAAAATTCTGGTTATAGTTTTAATAAAAAATAACACTGGTAGGAAAGCTTGACCATAAACTTATGATTCTTTGCAATACATTAACATCCACAGCAGATGGCAGTATTTTAGTGGTGCTTTGTTGGTTCATGAGGCTTCATTTTACCCATCACTAGCCAAATCCTGGCTGCCACAGTAAAATGCTCCCCTTTAAAGCTACCCGACCCTTCCTTGGGATTGTAGACACATTTCACACCATCAGTTTGCAGAGTAAATTTTGTGATTGAAGAAAATATGTTACCAAATTAGGCAAGTAACCTACTGGGTTACTCTGGGCCAAGCCATTTTAATGAATTTATAATTATACAAATGAAATCTGTAATAAATACAGTATTCAGTCTCCTTTGAGTCAGCTGGCTCAGAAGGATACAGCGATAAGTATCGTGCATTGACCTTCATGACTTCCTGAGCGGCCAAACCCCCAATGAAGGCATTGACAGGGGCCAGGTCTCCAGCAGACACATACGACAGCTTCTTAAGAAGAGTCTCGTCTAGCTCCTCCACTTTGGCCGACCCAGTCTGTGCACAGTTGATTTCTTTGGCCAAAGTCAAGAGCTCTTCTCCATCAGCCTAAACCAAGACAAATGTGGTTCAAATAAAAGCAGATATGACCAACTTCAAACTTGGGCTTTGGTGATATTTAAAAAATTACCTGACTCCAAGGAACAGGAGGATGACCGTGTTTTTTCTGGAATGCGTGAAGAGCTTGATATCCAATGTGCAGTTGTCCGGGGCGCTCAAACTTAGCAAAGTCTGTCACCATAAACTCTGGCTCAGCCAAGGAGGAGGAAATTGATTTCTGCAAAAACACATTTAAAAATCCATTTCTAATGACACTGAAATGGAAACGGTGTTGCTATATGTAATTGACACTTACAAAAGAAATCTTCTTGGGCATTTTAACCTGAGAGACTATTCCTCCTCTCACATAGTCTGAAAACCCTGTGGTGTCACAGATACCAAAGGTGTACGGACCTACGCAAAAGGTAATAAAGCAAATTAATACAATAATGCTCATGTTTTCTCATTTATAATTTTCTAAAGACTCACCAAGAACTTTGATTTCAATAGGCTTACATCCATTGAGCTCTGTCATACCCTGAATCTCTGTAAAAGTCACAAAGTCTCCACTCTCAAACCCATGACGGGCCTCATCTAGACACGTCACCACTCCCTGACTGTCCTGTAAAATCAGGTCAGTTTAAAACAATAGTCACTTTCAAAGTTTAGCACCAATGTCTTACCAACCTTTGTGATCATGGAAATCATGGCACTCAGTGGCTGTTCCCCGTTTGTGTCATACACAATCATTTCATCACTGAAGTCACAGAAAAGCTGGCTACAAAGAGACAGATTTTAGAAATCTCAAGACAATGTCAAATATCCAAGCTAGCATTGATGCTTACCCAAAAAGACCACGTGTGTCTGCAACTATGAACTTGATCCCTTTGTCGTGGCAAAACTCGCCCAATCGTTGTTGCTCCTCTAAGGAGGATTCAGTCAAGACCACCACCTACCGCAAAAGTTAACATTCACCATGTCAGGGCGGCAGACAAATGAAAGATGAGAAAAGTATCAAACAGAGCTTTACCTGGAATCTGGTTAGAAAGTCCTCAGAGAGCGCTCCGGTGTGAGAGGAGACAGGGACATAGTTGTTGAGCTCAGCCAATCGAGGCTGGCTGACTTCTGCCCTGTTCTTTCCCAAATCCTCTTCTCGGAGGTAAAACTGAAATTACAAACGAAGCGATGGATTTAGATAATCCTTTCATTTTGTTTCAGCAACTATGCCAATAGCACATCTACAACACAAGGCTGGTTACATAAATATAAATTAACACAAGCACAACATAAATACCAACATCCAAATCTAAATCAGGCCAGAGCTTTACAATGACAATAACCCAGACAGGCCATGTGCTGGTAAATGTAGGTCAGCTTATGGTTAGCAGGACTCTGGGGCGTGGCACCAGATTTTGATGACACAAAGTCAAATTATGTCATTGTGCCTTGTTTGTTGCTTTACTTTGGCAAGAGCAAAGCATCATTCACCTGTGAAGACAAGTCCCTCCATTCTGCAACACCTTCATCATGCACCGTGACACTTCGAACACCTCCCAGGATCACGTTTTTTGCAATCTCCACTCCAAGTCCTCTCATTCCCGAGATGAGGACATTGGAGTTCTGCATGCGTTTCATCGCCTCATGGCCCAACACATAACTACAGAAAAAAAGTCAGAATTAAAGATTTGCATAAAACATTTTACCTTGCCTTTTATAGTTTTATTTTAAAAGACTTACAGTTGTCTTGAGTACAGGCCTTCATCAATCTCAGCATCATTACCATTTTTAGCCATGCCCTTCAAGAATAAAGGGTATACTTTAATACAATGCAGAAAGCTGGTTGAAAATGGTACATTTTAGACAATATTTACGTTGGCAGGTGTGTGGGACAGATCAGTTCTGACAGAGTTAGAGGATGAGCAGTGGGATCCCGTCTTCGTCTCTGTTCCTGACAAGCGACGCTTCTTGGACAGCGGCGAGCTGGACATCTGTAAAGCAACAAAGCACATTTGAAAGTACATGCCAAAATGTATAACTGGGAAATTACAATAGTTGTACAATTTATACAACTGATAATATTCGGTTATGAGGAATCCATAGTTTAAATTGTTAGTGGTTAGGTTTTTGTAGCAGGGCCAAGCCAAGTGCCCAGTGCTCTTCATGGCAGAATGAAAGGATCTAGTCTAGGGAGCAGCTGGGCTGGCCTCGGGCCAAAAACAAAGCTGCTAGAAAACAAAAAACTCATAAGCAACTAAACAAGTTTAACCATGGGAGCACAAGTACTTCCATATAATGAGACGGTGGGACTGGTTCATTCACTGCCTTTGTTTGACGTCCATGTTTATGGAGCCCAGCACTTTGAACAAAAACAGCTGAATCATTAAAAGTTCATTGCGGTAAAGCCCCACTTCACAGCAGAGGCAGGTGTGGACACTAGGGGACACGATGCCTCAAAAAGAATCAGTCAGAAAAAGTCAGCAAATACACTCTGTAACACCCATATGCGATGGGTGATGAACAATGACTATTCCGAGGCAGCGGGAGACAGACCGCAGTAGCTCAAGCACAGTGCAGCGAACAGAGACATCATTTCCGCATCCAAAGCTGCCAAGGACCCGGTGTGTATGCCCAGGGATTAGAGTGGTTAAATGATTTTCAGACGGACGAGGTCGATGCAGACTCTCCGTAAAGGGCCAAATGATTGAAATGGTAAACATTTCAGAGTGCAATGAGAGGATATGTAAAGCAAAAACGAAAGCATCCGGAATGAAACAGCAAAGCCCTCATGTTTGCAACGTTACCCAAAAATGACAGCTCCAACCGAAGCCTTTGAGGGTGTTCTTGTTCACAGACACTGTATCGAGTAACACGAGGAAACGGCCAAGATGTGCCACTAATCAGCTAAGGTGATTTGGCATGAAGACGTATTGGACATGAATAACTCAAGGCAAACACTAGACTGACAGTCAATCCATTAGCAGCACACTCGGCCTAGGCCTGCAATGCCCAGTGCGGAACAACTTTACAAGCTAGCAGCACAAGAGCTTTCTACCTGCATGGAAAACATGGGAACAGTACACTTGATACATAAACACAACTGACCACTAGTGTCAAGTTCTAGAACTCTGGCAGAAATGTTTACCTTTACAGATGTCCCTGGAACAATTCTAGGAAGCGAAAATGTAGCTATAACACTCGTGCTTCATTGATTTCTCTATTCTTACCAATAATCCTTCTCGGTCCTTTACAAATGCGAAGCCGCTCCCCTGTCGCTGCGTTTACTCGTAGAGACGACTGGATATTTCGATTAAACCAATTTAAAAAAACCACACAAACGGAGATTAGGGGCGCCCGCTGTATATTGTCGAGTCACTATGTACCAGTGCCTCTCCAATGTAATTGCGCTGCTGGCTCTGGGACTGCAGACGGGAACAAAACCAAAATGGCAGATGGGGAGAAAGGGGCGGAGAATGAGTGACGCAGGGGCTGAAATATTCAACAGGGAAGTGCCTCCGTGAGCACGCTTCTCCTGCCAGCCCTGCGCGCATTGGACATCTCCATGGCCAAAGCGCACAAGTCCCGCCTCTGCTACCAGAACATGCATGCTGTGCTCTACTGTACAATGAGGTAAAAGAACAAATAAAACTAAATATTGACCAGCTGGTATCCTTCAACAACACTGTCAGGAGACGACTATAGTCACGCAGCCAACC
>JACM01052101.1:0-20905 GCA_000787095.1 Periophthalmodon schlosseri | reverse complement strand
CCTTATCGTTGTTATCAGTCTTAGATGTGAATACCAACTGTATAACATAAGTAAAAGTAGCTTCTAAACTTTACTTTGCCCACTTATATATAGCTTAAGACAGTTGGTGATAGGGTTGGTGAAAAATAGGGGATACTTGGAGAAAAAGTGTAAAGTAGCGTTCCTAACTTCTAAGAAATATGTGATGGAACTTCGTTGCCTATTGAGGTTGTACTGTCTCGATCAGCAGACAGGCATGTTTTTTCTGATTTGTTTTTATATTCGGTGTTTTTATCAACTTGCATCATGACCGCTCGGACCACTCTCTTATCTCTGAAGAGATCTCTGCAGCGATATGCTGATCTGCCACACAGCAGCTCTCTAGCGCCCCCCGGAGAGAGCGCTAGTAATCGCACACGTGTCTCAGGAGAGGGAGAAGAGTATTTGGGGATCTGCCACCAAATACCACTCTCTACAGTTTCGGAGGAAATCATATGACAGATCACACAAACGGACACGCCTCTTTTTGTCCCAGCTCAAGAGGGGGCATGGTTTTATGGAATGCTTATCTAATACAGGCTAAAAAAAATACATAGAATAGACTCTTCACCAGGCTGTGACTCTTAAGCGCGCATCGTTCAATTAAAAGAAACTTGTGACCCAAAACCACCGACAGTCTATTTAAACATAGCAAGAGGAACCGTCTATTTTTTACGACCTAAGGCATATTTTACTCTGTTGATTGTTAGTTTAACAAGAGCATGTATCCATTTGTTAATTGATACAATTACGCATTAGGCGTAATGGTCACGTAGGTCTCCAGGCGCGCATCAATCATTGGTCTATTGACCTGCCAAAAAGCCTTCCAGCTGGGACTGCCCCTCTCTCTAATAGAGAAGGATAGAAACATCATCGTCATTAACTCCGGGCTTGGACCTCTGGTCACACAGCCAAGGGTGAGATAAAACTACAGAAATACAGTGTGCGTGTTTGCATGACAAATATGTCAGCGTTTTTGTTTAGTTTTTTCTTAGTTTGACAACTACAGTTATATATAACATAATAATTATGATTTATTAGATTCGCCCCTCTGGTTTACACATGTACATTATCGAACACATTACACACAAATATATCTGTTACAAGAGAAAGAGCGTGTACAGTGCATCTTAAGAAAAGGCAAGGCTGGACGTGATTGGCAAAGACATTATTCTATCCCTGGTACCCTGGCGTTCCGGGATTACCGTGACGTCACGCTGATACCCTTGCATGGATGAATGCTAAAGAACTATAGAGCCACAAATAATAGCACAAGCAGAGTCCATATCTTGCAAGTCTTACGTTATCCTTTAAGCCTCCTTTAGCTAACAACAACATTTTGGTTGGGTTGCAGCGCTTATTGACGCTTAATTTAATTTCTTATCGGGTCGTTTGGGGGATTATTCATTCATATAAAACAATCTGCAGCTGGTATCAGCCTAAAGTCTCCCTCCTATGAGTGAAGTCATCTATTATTGAGCGAAAGGCCGTGTGTGGAAATGTGTGGAAGACGCTGGATTTGAAGTAGAATTGGTTGCAATCGATCAAGGGTGAAGAATATTGCTGATGGGAACAAAAGACGCAGCTATGTCTTTCTCACAGTTTGGATATCCTTACAATGCAACGTCACAGGTAAGACATTCTTTTTTATTGCATGATATTTGTATAAGTATATTTTTACGATTTGACTACTGCACGTCTCGTTATCTCATAGGAAAAATAATCTATGACTGACATATTGACGGCTATTTTCTCTTGACGCGTTTGTTGTCGGACCAAATATCAATAGGCGCACACACACAGACGTGTCCAATTACACTGAATTATGAATGAACTCACGTGTTTTTCGGATGACAATAGAGATGAATGTCACCTATCTCACACAGGGTGAGTTGTAAGTCGGCTGCCACGCACGCGTTCACAAGTTGTTTTGAATGCCACGTGAAAGTGGATGTGCAAAAGAAAGACGAAAAGTTGAGAAAAGTGCTCCAATCAGACTTTATTTATATAAGACTGTGTTGCACAAATAAACTTAAAAGTACGGTACACAGTAAAAGAGTTTCTCATGCCACAAAGTTGTCTGAAGTTTTTTTGTTATTTTGTTTTGTTTTCTTTATTTGCTAGTTATATTTATTAGGCTATTTTTTGAAAATATTTTATTATTAAAAAATATTCATCATATAACGTTATTACATTTAAAACATTTTGTTTCCACGCAAACGAAGTCTATTTCTGTTCAGCAATATTTAAAAATTCCACTCACCTGACTTCAGTAACGTATCAGCAGGGCTATTAAACATTTGCCCTATCTGACGCCAACCCTAAAAACCTAAATAATGATAACTGTGGTTGTTACACACTGATCCAAATTGCAGAGCATCTGAAACTACTTCACACACGCAGGGCATCCAAAACCGAGCAATTACAGACAGTGACTGTATCCATGGTTCTCTTCATGCAGTTTTTCGTGTCGGCAAACCCCAGTACGACTTGCTGCGATTCGATTTCCAGGTCTGTCTCTGACGGGACAGGCGCATCCCAAACGGCTGCAGCCGCGTCCTTCTGCTGCCCCTCCTACGAGAACCGGCTCCTGGCTAGCAGCCGCACGGAGCTCAACACGGCACTAGGCGTCTACAGCTCCCCTTATGCAGCCGCTGCTGCCGCCAGCCAGAACTATGCCAACTACTTCCCCTACAGCACCGACCCATCCGCCATCTACTCCTCTCTGGTGGGTAGCGTGCTTGTGCGTGCACTTTTCATTATTCAAAGCCTAAATGTTTATACATATCATACCACTAGGCATCTCAATGATGTTATTGAAACACAATTGGTCTAAATGAAAAAAGAAAGCACTGAAATGGTGTGAGATACCTAAACCAAAGTAACAAACTTTCAAAATTACCTAACAGATCACAAAGATATAACAGAAATGAAGACAAATATATTTAAAAAAGCAGCTGCTTATTTTAAATGTGTATTTCAAGCATTGTTTTAAGATGAATAATTATTAATTAAAAACATGAAATGCAAAGATAAAGCATACAATTTAAACTGTTGCATAGTATTGTTTTATCTTATATACTTTGTGTATTCGCAGAATCCACAGTATGACATCAAGGACAGCACAGGCGCATTACACTCTGGGATCGCTCAAACGGCTGCTTACTATCCTTACGACCACTCACTGGGCCAATATCAGTACGACAGGTGTGTCTCTTGTACCACGAAATATTCTACAAAAGCAGCCATTCAGTGTCAAAAGTCAAGTAGTAGCTCCACCTGGGTATCTGGCAAACAGTGAAGAGTAAAGATTGGCATCTTTGAACAGCACTTATGACTTGTGTATCCTGTGTGTGTTTATGCAGGTATGGGACAGTAGATTTTAACGGGACAGCCAGGAGGAAAAATGCCACTCGGGAAACGACCAGCACTTTAAAAACATGGCTTTATGAGCACCGCAAGAACCCCTATCCCACTAAAGGCGAGAAGATCATGTTGGCCATCATCACCAAGATGACCCTCACACAAGTGTCCACCTGGTTTGCCAACGCCAGGAGGAGACTCAAGAAGGAGAACAAGATGACATGGTCCCCTAAGAACAAAGCAGGGGAGGATAGGAAGGATGAACTTGATAAAAACGACCACGACTGTGTAACCAAAGGTAACTACCAGAGATACAGCTCTTTGTTGTTTCCAACTGTCACACCATATAAAAACAAAGGTCCATGCATGCAAAGAATAATATCTTAATTATTACTATATACTGTATTACTATAACTATGTAGTAATACATTTCTATCAGTATATTCTTTATGTTGTTTACAGTTAACACCTTGTTCATTTAATTTATTCATGTTTTATAGGGAGAACATAGCTAAGACTTAGCTATTTATTTTTTTCATGTCATACTTTATTGTCTAAAACACTTTTTATATACTGTTTCTAAACCACACTAAAATGATCAACAATCTAAATTGTTGTGATACTTCAGTTCTTCAGTAGAAAGTAATCATGCCCTTTCTTGGCTTATTTAAAGATACAACTGATTGCAAAGAGGAGAAGGACTTGCAGTTAAGTGATCTGGACGACATGGATGATGAAGACTGTGACAAACTGGACAGTGACTGTGAGAAGGTGACTGGAGACGGACCTGATCTACAGGCCATGACCATCTCTGGGAACCTCCAAAAACGAGACTGCAGCTCGGAACTACATTTGAGTTTACCAAACACATTCCACACTACATTCCCCTGTCCCATCAAGAGCTCTCTCCCTCCCCTCACTACTGACTACCCTGATCCAGTGGTCTCCAGGTCTTCATCCAGCCCAATGGGAACTCTGTCGCACTTTGAATCTCCGGACAAACCCAGGATCTGGTCTCTGGCTCGCACTGCGGCATTGGGGGTTATTCTGAGTCCACAGCAGCAGCAGTCTCAGCCGAGCTCAGGGTCGTCCTGTCAGCTCCAGAGCACCAGGCTTCCTGT
Source organism: Periophthalmodon schlosseri (assembly GCA_000787095.1). Taxonomy (NCBI): domain Eukaryota; kingdom Metazoa; phylum Chordata; class Actinopteri; order Gobiiformes; family Gobiidae; genus Periophthalmodon; species Periophthalmodon schlosseri. Next base: position 16,403 of record JACM01052101.1, on the reverse strand, counting down.
GTCTCCTGCTGGACAGTGTGCAGGGATAAGGGGCCTTAATGAAAACTCAAGTCTTTCCAACTCGGAAAACTCTTTCTCCTCTGAAAGTTCGTTGCTGCACCCAAAAGTATATGGAGCTGGGAGTTACAGCCACAAGGGCATCCATCTGCACTGTTCATCCTACCCTGGCTTGGCAGATTCATATCCATACACTTCCAGCATAGAAGGTAAAACACATACATTTTTAGCAAAAATATTTGTGTTCAATCAAATACATGAAATTATCCAATTACATTGTTTTGTAACACATATCTATTAAATTCTATTGAGACATGTGATTGGCTCACTCAGCTCATGCAATGGAGCCCTTCTGTTTTTACTTAAGATTTCCCATGCTTCTGAAAATGTATAACAAAATATTCTTGACAATTTGATGCAAAAAATATAAACTGTAACCAGCAATCATAAATCCAAAGTAAATAATTAGTGTATAAACAGTGTCAGAAATACTGCTTAAACTGTTGCTAAGGGGCACTTTATCTGTTGCTTTTTCAGGGTTCCCTAGTGGCAAAGCTGAGACACCGTCCCCTGACCTGAGCCAAGCCTGCGCGACCTTAGCAGATGACAAGGTGACTGCATTCAGACCTGTGATGAAGAGGTGAAGCAGGTGAGAGGCTCCACTGACCTGGAAACTGAAATAACACATGCACATACACATTTTACCTTTTATTTTAAGTAAACCATATTTTCTTTTGTTTTACAACATGAAAACTACATCAAGTGAGATGTAAATTTACAATTATGGAAAAAGTCAATTTAAATTAAAATGTAGCAGGCAGTAATGGCGGCTGAGAGAGGTTTTTAAAGGGGTAATAATTGATATTTAGCTTTTTCTTGTATTTGAAAATAATTTCATAACCTTTTCTCAGCACAGCTTAAGTCCATAATGTAAAACTGGATGTAAGCAAATACAATGCATAAAAGTAATAGTTACATACATAATTATCATAGCTGAATAAAATTTTCTAATGACCATCTCAATTAAAAAATTCTCCTTTTGACTCTTCAAATGATTTCTTTTGTAGATCAACATACACCTATACACTGGGACATAATATGCACTAAAGGATGTTTTTGGAGCGTCCGCTTGTGATGTGACACGGATATGGAGTCATTCAAAGCTGTGGATCATTTTGCACATTTTTTTTTTTTTTTCCTTCATCAACTTTATGCAAATCTAGATGCAAAGACACAAGAATGGCCCCTTTATTGAATACTTGGCCTGAAGTGTTTATGGCAATCAAGTAGGGTAGATATTTATTCATCTTATTTATTGTATTTATTTATTATGGATGTGTTTTAATGTGTTTTTAATGTGTTTTGAATGTTCGTTTACATGGTTTTGTAATTCTGCTTGTAAAAGACTTGTCTAACATTTCCACAAAAATGACCAGAGATCCAAAATCTTTTGCAAATCGGACCTGGACAATACTATCACTGTCTTCAAATGTGATTTATCTGTAATTGTCATTATGTTATGTTTTGTTTTTTTTTTTCTTTTGTAATTATACTTTTTCCAGGATCTTCCTCTGTTTTGTGGTTATTTCTACGAGCCAATTAAAATGCTTGTTAATATGGCTTGGATCAAAGTTTATCATCCAAAATGGAAAGAAAAAGCTGGTGTACTGATGGAAGGTCATAATTCATTGGAGGACGTGAACGAAATGCACAAGTCGAGGAATAAAAGAGGGACATCGGGTCTGCATTGTCGACATCTAATCAGGAGTGGCATCAAACACTTTGTTACTGTTCGCGGCACAGGCAGAGAATGAATGGTGCTTTTGTCCCTTGTGTAGGCAGCCTGTGCACTAACCTAACATTGTGTTCATTAAAAGGTCATTTGTAGGATCAAACCCACCAGAGAAATTCACATGGGCCATGGCAGTGCCTTTGATTTGGGAGAGTTTGCCTAAAGTCCGTTTGGTTGCACGGACAGCTGCTGGAGATGAGCCCACATGCAGCTCTGTGATGTCAGATGCGGCAATGCCATGAAACTTTCTTCAGCTTCAAATTAATATGTGTGCATGCAGAGTCATTCTTTGCCTTTCACACACACAGTGATCCCTTAATAATCTCAGGCACCAACCTTCTGATTAAATTACGTTTGGGGAAAAAATAGAGCTGCTTCTACACAGATTTATTGGATTTTATTATTTTGTGTGACCACAAAAACATTTTTTATGCATCACAGTTATTTATTTTTCAACATCCATCACCATTGCCAAGATACTTAAGCACAGGTCAGTGATAGTAAGTGGGAATAGGTTTTACATTCAATGCTATATATCATAGTCTTTAACATATGCATAATATATCAAGTTTTTGTATTAGTTATGATTTTTCAACTTTGAGGCATTATTCAGCACAAAATGTTGCAATTGTCTACAAGCCTTGTGAGATGAATTCTAAGCACCAACCATCTGAATGCCTTTCCCAGCTCTTTACCACGTTTGACAATATACTCTTCTGTCAAACAGAGTCATAGGGCTAGGAAAAAGTTCTATATTATTTTACTGTTAAATCAAGTCCAAATCTTTTTTCTGTGATGTATGGTTAGGCAAGCAAAATAAATGGTGTTCATTATGCAACAATAAGCCACTCTAGGTGCTCCAAACAGTATAGGAACATGCTGACAGGCCACCCCATGTGTAATAGCAGGGTCCCTCTTTACATTAACATGCAGCATGTGTGTATAAAATATTTACAACTAAATGTAATTAAATCGGAGGCCGTAAAGAAAAGTTGTCTTGTGCCATTGAAGGTAATGATGCATGCATAATGGGATTACCACCATGGCAATGTACCTAGGGGGAAAACCATAGATAATGGCTATAATGGGCTCATATAGCAGCATATGCTGGCAGTAGCTAACAGGTCAATTAGTCTGTCCAATGCTTTGCATATAGACCTGCAGCAGCTGCACCAAACATGGTAGAGGGGAAAACATGTCACGTTTGGAGTTGGGCTCAGAAGAACAGACAAGATATTTGGATTGTCTGACATCTAATCCTGGCCTAGACATGGGATATGCAGCACCACAGGACAATGCATGGCTCCTAGGTAGCCTATATATACACAGTGTAATCTTCCTAATACATGACATCTTCATGAATTACATTTTTCATTAGGCCAAGGATGGGGGTGTGTATGAATGCATGCGGATATAATCCAAAACAGATTTTAGATAATCTGTGAATGAGGCACAAATACACAAGAAAAACAAAGCAGGGTAAACATTATGAGTTCCTCAATCCTTTATAGAAAGTCTTAATTTATTTGTACCCTGCATTATTTAATAAACATTTGAATACGTCAGGTAATTTACACATTTTACAGCCCCTTGCAAAACAACCTTTTAAATATTTTTGTTTAAATAAAATACATTTTATGATATGTTTTAATCTGAACTAGAATTAATCTGTTGCCTATTGTATCAATGTCTCTGATGTTTTAAAAATTCATTTTAACATAATAATTAAAAAACATAAAAACCTGTTGAACTATTTGCCATGCGGATTGCCATGTTATGAAGTGAGTGCCTATTCGCTGTTTCCTATTCTATTCTGTGGGTCAAAGTGAGGGGTTATTGTCAATTAGCAAAACTCCCAATCAATTACAAGGCATGGCAAACAGGCCCCAACTTAATGAGCATGTGCCTCGGCTGCAGAAGACTATAGATTATCCTGACATGATAGCAATGGCCGCCTGTTATAAATAGACAGCACAATAACAACAACAACTCCTCGAACAATAATTCTCCCCAAATAAGGCAGTGTGGAGGTGCTATCTGATGTGTCCCACGCTGGGCACAAAAACCAAGTCTTTGTACCAATAGCTTAGGGTTCACATGAGGGGGACAATATACACAGTTCATTACATTTCGTAAAAAGGCGCAATGAAATGTGTGTGGTGTATTGTTTCTGTGCATGTCGCCCTTTCGTGGAATTTCTGATGGCCGATGTTGTTACAAGGTCCCCGCTAATGAGTTTTGTCAAAGATAATTATGGACTTGGAGGGATGACCAGGGAGGGATGAAAAGCTGGCTTTGTGCAGTGTGCCTGGATGCTGCAGTGAAACCAATGCTTTTGTCTGAACCCCGCATTTGACCTGTGCATTTCATAAACAAGAAATGTAGGCCTGCGATGAGTGGCCACTGTGGTGTCCTGATCTGCTTCACCACCTTTGGCCTCATCACATGTGACAGTGAGTTCATCCCAATGCTCAGAGGAGGGTGCAGGGTGTGGGATGCAGGGCCATTCCCAGGGCTTTGGTGGCTGGGTGATATAATGGCAAATGTAATCACGTTTTTTTCATGGCCGAATCTGGATCCAATAAGCTCTGCCGATAATTTCGGGGCCAATATGTATATGATAAATTTCAATTTTCTGTTAGATTTTTTTTTTCATCAATAAATATGGCTTTCAATATTGATATAATGAACATAAACAAAACTGACTTTTTTCAATACCAAAAATAACACAATTTCTTCCTCCAAAGTCCAAACATTGCTTCAAACCACAATGTCTTTAAAGAGTAAGAGGATATTCAATTAAATTTATTTTGTGAAGCCCAAAATCACAACAGCAGTTGCCTCTTAGGGCTCAACAGGAACCAACATAAAGTTAGAAAATCAACAGTGAAACAGACATTGGTCAATAACAGACAGATTAACCAACATTCATAGAAAACAAGCAAATTGATAACTGTCCCAGAACATCTCCTGTCCTTCAACCGTCCTTCTAACCAACGAAAAAAAAAAAAAAGTGTGAGAAAGAGAAACTCCGAGGAGAACCACAGTGAAGGAAAGATCCGCTCTGATGGACAGGCAGGCAGCAGATGTGTCCAGGACTAACGTGCACCCATTTGCACATAAACTTCAAGTCTATAGGGTCTGAGCCCACTTAAGGGACAGAGGGGGGCTCATCCAGGATAGGGTAGGGGTCATCCAGCCAGTTGAGGGAAGGGGAGGATGCGGGTCCAGGCACAAGAGGGGCATCTAGGGTTCAGGCGGTCAGTGACCTGGCATCTGAAACAGTTGCACTCCCCAGGGAAGAGTGGGACAGGGAACAACTTGTGAATAGCAATGAACAGACTACAGGTGAACTGAATAGTCAATGTTGTTGACAGGGAAAGTAGGAGGAAACTGAGGATAATGCTCACGTTACCATACTTCCCCCAGCATAGTTGCTAAGGCAGCTTAGCTAAAACTAAGGGTTTTATTTCTACTCCTAACTGGCCTAGTCATAAGCAGATTCAAAGAGGAACGTTTTAAGCCTGGTCTTAAATGTAGAGACTGTAAGGACCTCTTTGACATGGGCTGGAAGGTTATTCCATAACACAGGAGCTTGGTAGCTGAGCACTCTCACTCTTACTGTGCTTTTAGACACTTTAGGAACCACCAGTAATCCAGTATTTTGAGAGCGGAGTGCTCTGGATGATATGGTGCTATTGCATCTTGCAGATAGATGGGACAATGCCCTTTATGGCTTTATAGACAAGATATTTCTGATTTTGGCTATATTGTGTAGGTGGAAAAAGGCTGCTTTACAGGCTGTGTTTATATGTGTTGTGAATGACAGCTCTTGGTCAAATAAGACTCCAAGGTTCCTTACAGTAAAGCTGGAGGCTACGCTGACATTGTCCAGTGTGACTTTCTGGTCCGATAGAGTCTCACAGGCCTGTGGGGCCTAGAACAATGACCTCTCTTTTTCAGGGTTAAGCAGCAGATCATTAAGTGTCATCCAGGTTTTTATGTGCTTCACACAGGCACTAAGTTTGTCTACTCGATCAGTCTGATCTGGTTTCATTGATAAGTACAGCATAGCATTGGAAGTTAATGCTGTGTTTTCTGATGATACGGCAGCATATAAAGCGTGAACAGGCTTGGACCAAGTATAGAACCCTGCGGCACACCGTAGGTTACGTTAGAACACAGCGAAGTGCTCTGGTTTACATTAACAAACTGGTACCTACACCAGGGGGCTGCCCCTCTGACACCTGTGTTACATTGTAATCTCTGCAATAGAATGTTGTGGTCGATGGTCTCAAACACTGCACTGAGGTCCAACAGAACCAAGACTGAGGCCAGTCCATTGTCAGCATTCTCAGTCATTTGTGATTTTATGTAGTGCATTTTCTGTGCTGTGGTGAGCTCTGAATGATGATTGACAAACTGCAAATAAATTATTAGCCTGTAGGTGGCGACAAAACTGCTTAACGACAACTCTTAAGGATTTTTGAGACAAAGGAAAGTTTAGAGATGGGTATGAGGTTTTTATTATAGTATAGGATCTATAATTAGAGGGAGGATTTCTGAGGAGTCTGCTTGGAACAGGGTCTAACATACAAGTTGATGTTTAGGAGGACAAGGAGGGTAAAGTTATCTCTGCTTGGTCGACAGCAGTAAATCTGTCTAGTATCACTGGCGGATTTATGTTGGACACTAGTTTTACAGCCTGGGTACTCATTTACAGCCTCAGTACTAATTGTAGGAGTAATGTCATTTAATTTATCTCTAATTGCTGTGATTTTATTGTTAACATTTTTAAGAACGTCATTGCAGCTGAGTGAAGCAGGTATTGACTGCTCTGTGGCAGTTTGTCAGCCTGGTTACAGTGCTGAACAGAAACCCGCTGTTGTTTTTGTTTAGTTTTATTAAATTTGAATAATATCTGGTTTGGGCCTATTGTTCTTTTCATTATAGTTTTATTCTGTGGGGCAGGATAATCTTTAAGTATAAACTGAAAGGTAATTAGGAAACGGTCTGATAATATTAGGTTTTGAGGGAGGACATTTTGGTTACTGATCTCTACACAATATGTTAGAACAAAATCCAGGGTGGGTTGGTTTATTCACGTTCTGGGTAAAACCGATGCCATCTAGTAGGGCACTGAAGGCATTACTAAGGCAGTCACTGCTACTGTCAACATGTATGGTAAACTCTCCAACGATTACAATCCTTTCCCAAGCTAACACTAGACTTGATATTAAGTCAGTGAACCCAATCAAAAATTTGGAATAGGGACCAGGAGGTTGGTAGATTATAATGAATGGTGCTCTTTGGTTCTCTAATTTGGACAAGTGATTGACAGTAAGAGGCTTTCAAATGAGCGAAATGCATTGTTAGTTTTAGGACTAAGAAGTAAAGTGGAATGTGAAATGACTGCCACACCACCGCCTCGGCCTGTTCCACGTTTTAGTTATTGTAAGAAGATCCATTTGTGTGTTTATGGCACAAGTCAGTATTTTTATTAGTGGATTTTGTGGACTGACACCTGCAGTAGCATTTTTGAAATGTAGCTTATTGGTTCGTTTTGTATGAGGGACACACATAATTTATCTGTGAACACTTAATTTGCGGCCCTGTTCAATTAAAAACACACAAGCATATCCATAAATCTAAAACTAAATATCGATTTTGATTAAAATTGTATTAATTGTCCAGCCCTAGTGACACTTGTGGAGACGTTCCATCATTTCTTAAACATTTCCATTGTGAAGTACAGTATAAATGCCGCTACTTCATACTACTTACTGCAGTAACTACTTCTACTAGGAAACATTTTTTCTCAGATTTTTATTCAAGAGTAAGTGAGTTACAATCTACTCTAATAACGCAGTATTCAGACAAACTTTTGTGTTTTATGTTAAGGGCAACCAAAATGTGATTATCCTATTACCATTTTATCATTTCTCAGTAAATTCAAAGAGAAAAACATTTTCTTAGCATGGAACAATATAATGTCTCTGTATGTCATTCTTTATGCTAAAGAGGCAAGGTCAATCTCAGTCATTGGACCATCTGTACCTCTAAAAAGTGTGCAAATGGCCCTCAGAAGGATTAAGTGAGCAACAACTGCCTTGTTTACTATTAACACATTCAGACATAAGCAGGTCACCAGGTCAAGAAAGCCTAATATGCACCATAAAGGAAACATTTACAAAGAAAACACAAGCCAATCAATACCATAGATATGTTTTTGACACTGTACATTATCTTTCCCAAACAATCGGAGCTGTTGACATCATCTTGTTTGTTGCAGTTTGTTTGCTTGTCTGCTCAACCGGTAGCTTTCTTTGCCGACTTTAGGGCAGCATCATCAGTAATCTTCTGTGTGTCATTTTAATGCCCTTTATAATCCTCATCTTAATCTCACTCTCTCCTTCTGTTTTTCTTATTCTTTATGATGGGCATCTGCTCGTGGTTATAACCTGCTTTTTGCTGTTTATGAGACTTAACAGGACATTAAGCCAAAAACATGCTTTGTACAGTATCATAACATGGTAAAATGGTAAACAGCAAGAAAAAAGTTCCTATTCCAAAAACAGTACAGTTTATGTCCATGGAATTAAATATTTAAAAGCCATTAGGGTTATAATCAGTTATCTGGCTCATAACTGAATAACAATTATTTTAAACTATCACTTAAACCATAGAGAAAGTATAGACCTATAATATAATAGCAGTAATGTTTTTTTGTTAGAAAAATATCTGCTCCATGTTTTGAGTGGCAGTGAACACCCATATCTTACTGAACAAAAAATAATTCTTTGTATTTTTTATTACATTTTTGTAATTGAATTTTGTAATTGAAATCACAATTTTTAATTTGATTAATTACACAGCCTTAAAATCAACCACCCATTTCATAGATATGGTGGCATGGTACCAGAGATGGCCATAGCTGTCATTGTTTATAGTGACCTACATAGAAAGAAGAAGAAACATAGTATGTTTTCATACCCATATCTTTTTCATACAAAAAGATATGGCTGTGACTCGTGACCTATTATCCCACAATTTTAAATGATCTCCATTATTGATTAATGACATCTAGTAATGATTTGAATATTGCATTTGTTTTTGTTTTTTTCCACCATTCCAGATTCCCCATTGCCTTGTGACCCTTTTCCCTTTGTTAATTTGTAAGTTCAAACCTATTCAAAACTACTAAGTGTGACCATCTCTGTAGATACACAAAAAGATGAATCTGTTTTTGGATGACTTCTGATTTGGCTAGCCTTAGCAACCAGCAGGTGTATTTTTGTTCCAGTGTGTTGGCGTTTGGCTGTAGGAGAGTTGATTTGAACTGGAGACAGCGGCAATTTTTAGCAACAATGTTCCTGGAAAGAAGCCGCAATGCCATCAGTTTTCTTCAATTTGTGTCTCTAGCACCACAAGCTCAGCCTGTGCCAACCCTGCTGCAGGTTTGACACATAAACTCCAGTATTTAAAGGCAGCCGCTCTCTTCACCACACCTGCCTGTTTTCCTTACCACATACAGTAGATATCCCTCACAATGAGAGAGTGGGGCAGCTGTAGCTATATAATGAACAGTTCTCCTCTCCTTCCAGAGTATTTCCGCTACATTAGCTTCATTGGCATCACGCGAGCAGCAGTGGAAGTCTCAGCAGGGCTATGCAGCAGTATGGCGTCGACAGGCCTCAACTCCACTGTGCTCTGTGTGAAGCTCCCATGTAGAATTAGACACCAGTGTGCAAGGCGAATGATAGCAAGTACTAATGGAGACTCAACACCTGCCTAATAATGACATTAGCGCTGCTTCTTCTCTATCTAAATAATATTTTTGTTTTGTTTGGCTTTAAAAAACATGCATAAATAGTTGAATATAAAGTGCATTGTGTTTGTATTTCTTTTACAGTATTTTCTGTGTAATCTACTAAACATAAAAATTAAAAAAAGACATAAACAAAACATAAAAAAGAGGATAGTAGATTAGAGGGGAAATACAATACTAAATAAGCAATATACACAAATGATTATATTATGGTAAATGTAGTGGTAGAGGTAATGTAGTAAAGGATGTAGTTACTAGAAGTACCGCTCCAGGGGGTTGCAATGCACTGAGCTGGGGGTCGTGAGATGACTGGGAAGATATCATTTTTAAATTAAACTGTAATTAATTTTATTTTTATAATCTTACAGTCTACAGCATAATTTAGGGAAAGTACTACTACTGAAGTATTCAAACAAATACAGTTTAACCTGATTTAAATGGTTTTGCAAACTGAATTAATACAGAGGTAAATTTAATTTTGCAGTATGGGTCCAGGGTCAGTTGCATGGTTATTTTGGGGGTCTTGTCTGAAAAGTTTGGGGTACCTTTGTATTAATGCATTGGTCACAAGTCAGTCTCACTCCCACACCTGGAATGGATGGAGATTGTTGTATAAGAAAGGGCATTTGAGGTACACTTTGCCCTTATCAATAAACTACTGAACTCACAGTTCTTCACAGTGCAGAAGTATTCTATTGTGTGATGTTAAACAACACCACACAAGGCAGCACATAAAATTGCAATTACTGTACACTGATCAAAAACAAAAGTAATTTACAACAATGAGGCTGACTGTGTGGCCTGTAACTCAAATTGCATCCTATAAATACATTGTATACACTTCATGAAATGTGAAAAATGGGTTTGTTTATAGCAGCCTAAATGAATGGCCGCTCATCAAGTGACATGAATGCACGGGCCATAAAGCACCACACAACAAGTGGCTGCAAACAAGGCCTGCTTGTTGTGGACGTGGCTTTGATACTGCAGCTAACAGGGGCATGGAGTGTACCCATTGTATGGCACTGTACATTACATGAGATGGGAAAGGGTGAACAAGTGAACAGGGGCAGATGCTAACATGGAGGTGGCACAGGGACCACACATTTTACACAGGGCGCTCATAAAACTACATAAGCAATTATTCACGGGTGGGATAGTCTTGCATTCTTTGAAACAGCCCAAAGCCTCAAGCTGTGTCAAATGATGGAGCTTCATAATTACGGCCTTTTTATTGCCCATCTTACTCCTTCTATGACTGATGCCGCACCAGACTCTAAGCGTTTCCATTTGCACTTTCATGTGGCGACCGCGGCAAAGAACACCATTCAAAAAGGTGGGCTGACAAATATTTATGGGCCAGTGTGAAGTCACTTTTAATCATGCCCCGTGACTAGCTTCTAAGGCTCCTAGGCTGGGAGATAAGCATGTTGCAGTTACAAACTAAATAAATGAGCCATCAAAGGTCCCGCTGCTCTTGCATTATGTGCTGCTCTAAAAATAATAACTGACAGGTTTCTTTAAAATCAGTCATAATCAACTACGGTCCCCAGGGAGGCCAATATAATGCTATATCTATGCGGGGGCTCGAGACTGATAGAAATAAATCAATGCCCTCCCTCTGCTGGTCACTGGCAAAATTGCACCATAGTCAACACGCCATTTAAAAAGGTGAATGACATTTTAAATAACAACAATATATGTATAGTTAAACCAAAATTAATCTTGCAATCAAAACAATATTAAAAGGAAATCTATGTATCATGATAAAAAAACAAAGCATTTTAATTTTTCTGCACAAATCCACTTAAATCCAAGGAATCATTACAACCTCACCACTGGCTTTGAAGTAAAAATGCACTTTAAATCCATCCATCTTCTTCCACTCATCTGTTTATTCGTCTGAGCAGCTGATGAAATCTCAGATGGCAACACAAGATAAGATAAAAAAAAAACTTGTTAAAAATGACTTTAACCTCTCACCAGATCCCAGTCGGGTCTAAACGTAATCCTTAGATTTGGTTAAACTTATTCACTATTGTTCGTGTCTATAATCCTAACACTCCATCTCACACTGTCTAGTTGAAAATGGAGATTTATGACACCAATAAGTTCTTTTCCATGCTTTAACAGCCTATAAGGCATTATGGGAGGGAGGGCTGTCTTAGTGAAAACAGATATTTTCCTCCATATTAGGAGTTATGAGCAGAGTGAACCTTAAAAATGAAAGCCATATATCATTTCCCTTCATGATTATACTATTAACGGCAGCATGGTTTATTCATTTGGGTCGTGCTAATAGTTTGGGCTTGAGGTTGTGGTGTACAAACTTGGTGCAATGCGTGTTTAGCTTTTGTTAGACTCAAGTTTGGTTATTTTGCCACATTGTATACATCAGAAAAAGACATTCATTCTTCCCCGTACATTCTTCCCCGTTCCTTTGCCAGTTTCTATATTAAGCTAAATTGCGGTCTTACAGAGAGACCCCAACGACAAACTATCAGAATTTTGTCCTCTGCACAAACCCATGGATGCCAGCCTAGTACATATTAAATTTGTTACTAATTTTAAACTTGGCATGATGGATCACATAGTGGTCATGAGGCTTGACTGGAAGCAGGCGGCGTCAACCCCATCTCCTACAACCACAACCACAATATAAACAAAGCATATGGTACAGGCAGCTCTCAGCACACTACGCACAGTAAATGTTTAGAAAAGGAACTTTTTAAAATAACCCTGTGTAATAGAATTACAGTGAAAGAGGCGCTTGACTACACGTTTTCTCATGGTCATAAGGACAACTAAGCTAAGAAAGGATTTTTGGTTTGTTTTGAATATTTTTTGAGAATGAAAACCATCCTTTATACAATTGCAAATTTCCAGAGAAAGGGCTAACATCTGTGGAGATACAAATATTGTCCTTTTCTTTGGACACAGCATACACAAAGGAAATTGTACGACTTTCATATTCATACAAGAGCCTATGCACGAGAGGCATGGTGTTTGGGTGTCACTGTGAAATTGCTAATATTAGACAGTGACATATTCTCACGCACATTTGGGTCTGGCCTTGGTGAATATGTCAGTTTAATAGTGTGGACCTATGTGTGTACAGACTCACTGTGGAATATCTTGTCCTCAGTCCCGCTCTCCAGTTCTCATGCCTATTGTCTAAGTGGCGGTGGAACAGGACCCTAGCTCTGTTGTGTAACCCGTGGAACTGCAGTGACCTCTAGAGACAGCTCCCTCCACATACAGGGACCTGCGCTGTGCAGTCCACAGCAGGTGACTAGAAAGACAGATAAAGAACAGACATACATTGCATGCTATAATGTAACTCAATTATTCAGTCTATCAATGTTCATAACCACAAAACCACTGACAATCATCAACTGTCTTTAAAAAAAAGAATAAAGAAACAAGTAATGCACAACTATGTGAAATGAAATCTGTAAAAATATTTTATATAGTATTATATGGTTATTACAGACTATTAGATTTTGTAAAAGAATTGGCAAATGTAGTAATTTGGGTATATGCACTTTTTATATGTACTACTTAACTATTGCTTACCTTAACTATTTGTTACATAATTAAGGGGGTAAGGAGAAGGGCCAACCCATTCACAACTGATTCCGAAATACAGTGTAAGAAAACTGTGCAGGGAAATGGTTGAATAAAGATGGTTTACACTGTACCACTTATAAAACCAAGTGATAACAATACTGTACTTGTATTTACAGGACATTATATGATTCCCATTAGCTGTGTACAGTACAGGGTTGACACACAGATGAGTGGTGCCATACGGCCATTGGCTCATTAGAGCTCAGATGGAAGACATGAATCAAAGGAGGAGAGCAGAGGAAACAATCAATCTGCCTAATGGGAATCCCCTGTGAGCAGCGAGGGCCAGCCGTCCCAGTGCAGCTGTGTGACCTCCCAAAGTAAACCATACAGCAGAATGTCCCCACTGTCACTGGAGCCATGGGACAAACTAAATACCACAACTAGAATATGAACAAAGAAAGGTGTTCCAATATAGACAGAAACCAAAACACACAGACCTGTGATCTTCTAGTTTAGGAGTACACGTTGTTTGTTTGTTTGGGTTCTGTGAGTGAGGTAAGAATTTTGCCATATCTGAACAATAACCTACATAAACATCTTGTGCTTTCCTCATTACAGCTAGTACAGAATTGACTTAACAAACTTTGGAACAGTACAGTGAGCCCTCCTAAGCAGTGTGTGGCTCTGCATGGTGACACAGTTAAAGAAAGCCCCTGGTAGGCCTGGGGTTCCCATAAGCGCTCCTCCGCACATGTGTCCTCCATACCCTTGTTACCAGAGAATGACACCCAGCTTGATGTGGCGAGCTTTCAAAGCAGCAGCATGCAGGGCCTGGATTTATGGTGTGCAGGGCGCCTGTGTGCTGGGAGGCACGCACAAATTGTATGTTTACTGTCAGCGTGTGAGGTTGTGGCCAAGGTTAAGACATCATTGTTGTGGAATAGGCTAACTAGCGTTTCATGGGGTCAAGGTTACTTTGCCGGCAACCCTCTTCCCCTTAAGCTTTAGGCATCAGACATGCTTTCATCTGGTGGTCGCATTTCTCGCTCTACTTATCTATTCAGCATGGTTTCACCACAAGAGCGTTAGGAATCGAGTTATGCTAAATACCGCTTGATTTAAACCAGAGGTTGACCTTTGACCTGGGCTTAAAGGATAATGTCCCAGGCAAGGAGAGCAAGGTCCTGTTACCATCCATGAATCAGGCACCCGCCGACATTATTTCAAAATTGCTTAGTTGCATGGAACTCCCTTTAGTGCTGAACGGACTTTCATAAAATTGATTTTCTGAGTACACCCTTTTAGCAGCTATAAGCTTGAAATATGAACCCTTCATTGCTGAAAGCATTTCATTTTTTTGCCCCAGTGACTAATGATCCAGGGAAGAAGTGTGTTTGAAATTCTCCTCGGCAGCCATTTCCATAATTAAACACTGCTAATTATAGTGCTTTGGCTGACTTTAAACAAACAGGCACAGTTGCCGAGCATGCTTTCATGCCTTCCATTTGGAAATGTATGGTAATTGCAATCACACTGTGCATTCTAGGAGGGAGAGGCCCCAGCAATGCACAGAGCGAGACAACAAAAAGTGAAATATTATTTGGACATGAACCGATGTACAGTAATGTAAAATACTAGTAAATCAGATAATATAAACTATTCTTGTTGTTTGTTTTTTCAGCAAATACCAAGGATGGGCCAAAGTCAGATTGATTTAGTTTAGTGGGGGTTCAAATAATTTAAGTGAGATCATGTAGCAAACATTCTTGCTCAATGGAAAAAGCTGTAAACCCAGAAGTTCCTCTGGTCTTAATTTATATCTTGTATTATCAACAATTGACATCATTTTCTTTGTTTATAGGCGTAGCATTTCTTAAATACCAGTTCAACTATTCTGAGCTTCTGGATCAAAGCTCACAATGGCAGTTATTTAGGTGTGCCCATATGTACATGAATATGCATCTGTATTCATTACACAGAGTGCTCTATAGAGTTGAAAAAGTGCATGTCTCGGCCAACTAACGTTTTGCACATGGCTGTACACTGTAATACTTCATGTCAATTTATCAGCCTTTGACAGCAAGTCACTAGAAAGCATTATACCAGACAAACAAAAATTATATATGAAGATTAAGATCGAGTCATTTGTTGGGCAGGAAATAACACTGCAAAAGAATAACAGCACACAGGTCTGCAAGCAGTGCTGCCAGTAATTCACACATCAAGAGTGTTTAAATTATTAAAAAGATTGAAAATCATAATTGGCCATATATTTTTCCTCATTCTTCTCCACACAAATGGCTCGCTCGGGGTGCTTGACATTCACCAGTGGTTTGTAATGTAAATGACAGAAGCATATTTCCTCCCATATCTTAACAGCGGATGAAGTGATTGACTAGTGAATATAAGCAATAGCTACAGGTGGGGGTCAATTATCATTTGAATAATCGAGCATCAGTGGCTGCCTGAGCTTGGCTGCGAAGTGTGACACATTTTTATCTCTATGCATTTCAATGAAGTCAGACTGGTACATAAAAGGTTATCACCTAGGAAACATATTTGCCTAGGCGCAAGTTAAACAGGCAAGTGAGATCGGCATAGATATTCAATTTAACCACTCAACCCTGACCTATAAATATTTTAACAAAACCCAATGAGCAACCCCTCCCTCGGCAACCCCCACACCATTCTATCCGTCTTTGATCCAATTCCATTTTGGCGTCAGGAGATATGAGGAAGGAAGAAAGTCAAGCACATTTTAGCTTATCTATTAAGTGAATAGCGCACGCCATTTTGTCACTCAATGATGGAGGGGACAGATTTATTCTACTGGCTGACTACAACCTCCAAAGTTGAACAGAATCTATAGTTGTGAGCTGACAAATCTGTCCTGACGTGACGCGCAGTAGCAGTGAGACCAGAGAGGCGGGCATTAATCACAGAGCGGAGAGCAGAGGCACACTGGGGACGCCTCAAAGTGAGCTGGAGGTTATGCAGGCAAAGAGATTAATCAATACACACCCATAATAACAGGCAACCAGCAGCACTTAGAGCCCCACCGGAACCAAGGGACAACACTCTCAGTCCAGGCACACCGGATAATCACACCGAGATTTACTCCAAACAACTAGTGGAAGAGGGACTGCTTTTTCTTTGTTTGGTTTAAAGAAATATAGAAATGTATGAAATATATTGGCAAGGCAAGGCAAGTTT
>KN471275.1:0-20192 GCA_000787095.1 Periophthalmodon schlosseri | reverse complement strand
GTGTGATTAAAGTGTTCTTTGAGGATTCTGTCAGAGTTCACTTTGCTCTGGCAATTAAAGTGAAGGAGGGCTCCTGCTGGGCTCCCTCACTCACTTTTTCCTCTTCAGTCTGACAGCCCTGTATACTGCTGTTTTTACACCACTATCTGCTGCTACTACAGAAACAAATACATAAAGCAGCATTTGATAACATCTTCACCATGAGTTACTGGGTTAAAGGTGTACTGTGTAACCTTTCTTGCTAACTGCTTGTTGCTATGGCTCTAATTTTTGAAAACAAACCATTCACACCAAGTGGTTCTACACCACAAAATAAAGAATAAACCAGAACTAAGCAAGTCTCAAAGTCAACGAAATTAAATCAGACCTATTCCGCCAAGTCGACTTTTCAGAACTTTTAATCATGTTATAGTTGTTTCCTTCTCATTTACCCTCTGAAGTTGTTTTTGGAGTGATGCGTGCGTGTTTGAGCAATCTTCAATCGCTTACTTTATTATTTTTATTGCCGATCGATCCCCGTTTTCACCGCCGCTTGTACACGCCCACTGTGACGTACTTACTTTGTTCTCCAATTTTATTTTCTTAATCGGTGATACACGTACAAATGAAAAAAATACGCTACTCGCTAGTGTGATCTGCAGCTATTCATAGGAGCTGACAGCTACACGGCGTTTGTCGTGGTGACGTTTGCGGCGACGTCAGTTCCCATTGGGCACCGCAATTTTCTAACACAGAAGTCAGCGGACTTGTTTCTTTTGTTAAGTCATTTTAGATGAATATTGTGATTTAAAATGTGCAAATTATTCGAACTGCTAACCTTCGGATCAGTGAACAAACACAGCTGAGCTACTGTCATCCCAAAACACTGTATTTTATTGTTTTGTATACGCCTATTTAGAAATGTTGTGATCGGCGCAATTCAGGATTTGTAATGTTGTAATGTAGTAATGTTGTCTGATGTCAGGCCAATCTTAATTAATCTGTCTGATCTAATCCAGCCAAAGCAATAACATGTCCATGGAGAGATGTAGACTATAGACTCCTCCACTAGAAAAGTTACATATTGCACCTTTAGATCCTCTTAACATCGCTATTAAACTCTGCTGTAAGTGTCTGTGTGTGCAAAGTGTTGTGTCGTAAACTTTTACGGGCTGTGATCAAACAGGGCTCTGGATGAAAGTGCGGCAGTGAGTGAATCTTAAAGGGAGCTCGCTAATATTTGTCCAGCGGTACAGAGGCCACTAGGGGCAGCGTTCTCTCTCGGGAAAGCTTTTGACTGGGAGCACTTCAGATCATTAAAGGATGAGACATATCTGAAGTTCCAGCTCTTCACATCTTATTACGTCGTTTTTCTGATTAGATTAAAGAGAAACACTCTAGATGTTTATACAGATTGCTGTGTTTATCGCTGTTCCAAAGCTAAATACAGAATCTTGTCTAGCACTTACTGCATAAAAGGTAGAATTTTGGAGTACTTTTTAATTATGAACTGATTATTGGGCTTATATCAAGAAGCCATATTTTTTCCGCCCCATTCCTTACCCTAAGGACAGAGTTGATCCTAATGATAGTGGAAATATCAGATACTACTGGTAACATTATAATAACTGAACACAGAACTACTTCATAATGAACAAATATTTTATTAAGATTGACTCAGGATTCGTAACTACTTAACAAAGGGGTTTTTGTGTGGAGTTAGGGCATTAATTAAGTAGTTACTAAGCCTGTTTGTTCAATATGATTTAAGTATAAGATGTAGTTATAGGCTCTGCTCTAGCTCACTATGTCTCAAAGCTAACAGTCACTTTTATTAAAATCGGAAAACCTTAAATAAACAACCTATTAAAAATCAAATAAATTAAAATAAAGACTACTCAGTTATTTTTAAATGTAGAATACTTCAGTTTGTGGCGTTGTTTTAATATTTATTATGCCTCAAAATAAGAATTAGCTTTAGCATTGAGACACGAACATGTCTCTTTCTAAACACGGAAATGTCCTCTGCTGAAGTATTCATTTTATTTGTGCAGTGTTTAACATGTTGCCAGTGACAGCTGCCTGCAGCTCCCTGTCCACTGCCTGATCTTTAAATATTACTTCATTTTATCGTGACTCGGCAAAAACCTCATAGAGATAAAATTGGACAGGAAGTAGTGAAGCTAACAGTGAGACTACCAGGCCCTATTATGCACAGAGCTTATTATAAAGCCAGTATGAAGCTTTTTTTCTTGCCTTTATGTTTTCCAAATTCCAAAATTGTGAAAATACAAAAATTACCATGAACCAGAAAGACCAAATTATTAATTTAATTGCTTCAAGAACACAATTAACACCAAGTTCCACAACTTCAAAAACTGCACTCCTTCAGTCATCCTTTTACATTTGTTCCAGTTAGAAGTGGTGGCTACTGGAGTCTGACCTTGTAAATGTGGTTTCTATGTGGGATACACCCTGGGCCGCTTGTCTGAATGAAAAAACATGGTTCACATGGTTCACTGGCATCATGCGGACAACTTTCTTTTATTCTCTGATCACTGAGTTCTGTTCTGCTGCCAAGTGTAGCTCACATGACATGACATGAATTTAAACCAGCAACCAGGAACAACACACCACTACTCACATATAAACTGAACTAAACTCTTTAACTATCCAAGCGTGTTATTAAACTCTACAAATGATAAAACGGATTTTTATGCGTCAGAAGTGGACAAAGGGACGCCATACTATTCCGCTCCAGCCAGTTGAAGCCAATCAACGCTAGCAGTTATAGCGGCTAATTTGGAGCCGAGTTCCATATTTGGAATAGGCTCTGTGCACAGCAGTCAGCCCTCTATTTGGAATAGGCTCTGTGCACAGCAGCCAGCCCTGGGGTCTAAACATGGCCGCCCATTGAAGTCAATGGGCCGTGCTCAATGGCGCATGTTGCTAGTTTAGCCTTTAGCGGCTAGGTACATCCGGTCCTGCCCTGCCCATCGACTGTGCACAGTTGAGCTAGGCAAGGGAATAATGAATAAATAATAAATGATAATGTTTGTGATTCTAGGAGCTTCTTAACCATGTTCTAAACCTGTGGCTCGTCATGACAGTTTGGCTCTTTCACATCGCTCACATGCTCGTTCATGTTGTACCATGTGACCCCTCTAACCAATCAGCGCTTGAGCTTAGCTAGAGCGGACATAGAGCATAACAGAAGCTAATGATTAGATCATTGTAGTACCAATGAGTGGCCACTAATCCAACTCAAGACAGCTCTAAGCTAGTAATACCCTAGCCAGGTATTTTAATAAATCCATGACAGCAGTACACTAGCCAGGTCACTGTGTCTCAAAGCTAACAGTCACTTTTATCAAAATCTGAAAAATAAAATAAATCAAGACAGCTCTAAGCTAGTAATACCCTAGCCAGGTATTTTAATAAATCCATGACAGCAGTACACTAGCCAGGTCACTGTGTCTCAAAGCTAACAGTCACTTTTATCAAAATCTGAAAACATAAAATAAACAACCTATTAAAATTCAAATTAATTAAAATAAATACTACCCAATTATTTTCATATGTAGAATACTTTGTTGTGTTGTTTTAATATTTATTATGCCTTAAAATTTGCATTAGCATTAGCATTGAGACACAAACATCTCTCTTTCTACACACAGAAGTGTCCTCCGGTGAAGTATTCTCCTCATTTGTAAAGTGTTAAGTGCCCTGTCCACTGCCTGATCTGTAGATATGTATTAATTTTAGCATGACTTGGCAAAACTCTCATAGAGATACAATTCGACAGGAAGTAGTGACACCAACCGTGAGGTTGCCGGGCGCTATCGCTATTCTGAGTACACTTCTCATGGCAACCAAAGAGCCAATCAGAAGCGAGGTTGTTGAAGGTTCATCCATCTTCTCACTTAGCAACGTGGCATAATAACTGTCAATCAAACCTGTCACTAATGCTAGCTACAGTCGACCTTGGCGAAAAATGGCAAATTGGTCTATTATTGTTCATATCTTTGTTCACGGACAAAATAGCTAAATAAAAGGACCACGATCATGCTGAGCGGGTTAAAGCTAACAACAGCAGCTGCAGAGAGTGGTGCGATGATTTTTTAATAGAAAATAAATACAAAGTATTGGAGCAATGTTAGCAATGTTCACTTACAAAAAAAGCCTCTTTTATTATGTAGAAAATGCTACCCCTGTAGTTTACACGTCTACAAACATGTTCTGAAATATATATTCTTGCATTAGTTTATCAGTTCATATTTCAGTCTTCTCTCCAATGTTATTGCTCCTGTACATATTTAAAATGTGAACAGAATCCTGCTATCCAGTGGTGGAAGGTAACGAAGTAAAAGCAGTAAAATACTGTACTTAAGTAGACTTTTTAGGTATCTGTACTTTACTTAAGTACATTTTACAGTTGGTACTTTTTACTTTTACTTCACTACATTTGAGAGCAGGTATCTGTACTTTCTACTCCACTATGTTTTTGAACAGGACTGAAAAGTAAAAAGTACTTTTCATATGATTTGAGGGGTTATTTTTACCATGTTCGTGGTAACATCCTGACTAAAGTTTAACTAAAGAGTTCAAGCTTCGGCTTTGAGCAAACAAAAATAAACACACAAAATTCATAAGAAAAATTAAGAAATTGATTTGTATTGTTACTTGGCCAAAATATGTCTCATTTTTTGTATTAATATCACTACATTTAACATATTAACAACACTTGCTTTTTACTCTTAAAGTAAATTTTTAAACGGGTACTTAAATACTTTTACTGAAGTAACAAAATTGAGTACTTCAGCCACCACTGTTGCTATCTTAAAATAAATCTCGAATCGAATCATAATCGCGATGCTTATTAGAAAAAATCACAATTAGATACTTGTTCCAAAATGGCGCCGCCCAAGTGCAGATCTCATATACATTTCCACTGATGTGTTTTGTGATTACCTTCCAAATGTCATCCCGGTTGCTCTGGCCCGTACAGTTTTTGGATGGAGTGTTTGGCTCGTAGCTTCCGACCTCCCTTTGCACTGGCCGCTTCAGCTCACCTCTTTATGACAACATTTGGAGTTATTTGCCCTGTCATCATCTGTTCTGTCACCTTCCCAACAATCACTATATCTCCAACTGGACATAAAGTCAGTAATGTGTAAAGGGACTTGTGTTTTACTGTAAATATTTGCGCTGCCTCTTCATTCATTTTCTCATTTCCCGGCAGGAGCGGAGCACCTATTCCAACGGCAAGGCTACCCATAAAATTACTGTAATACCCAAGGTGAACCTAACCGTCACCTGCTCCGTCAGCAACAAGCTAGGAGAAGACACTATGACCATCAACGTCTCCTCTGGTAAGTTTTAGATACCCACCTTGCAGCCCTACAGCAGTCATACTTGACCACTTCTACTACTACTAATGGTGTACTGCTTCTACTTCTACCTCTAGTACTGTAGATCCTTCATGGATTTATTCAGGGCTACTTTACATACAGCTACAGTTCATACAGTTTATTAAAAGTGCTGTCTTAAAAACTTGATAACACAATAGCACTAGTTCATTTGAAACAATTTGCAATGGTCCAAAGTTATTCCTCACTTTTTGCATTCTAAGCACCCTAATGATTCACTGCGATGAGTTTATAAGCAAAACTCTTCTCAGAGTTTTGCTGTGACAGTAAAGCTAACAACAACTAGCAACTGGCTTCTAATTTGGGTGCATACAGCACTCAGCAGGCATATTTTGACCTCAAGAGCTGCTTATATAATACATCTGTACTGGAGCCAGACACATTTTTCTCCAAATCTGGTACAGTCCCTTTAAACAACTACAACTAATATGAAAAAAAAAAATCTACAATACTAATACTACTACTTTATTTTAAACCATTCCCGCTTTTGTCTAATTTGGTCAATTTAAGACGCTGTTCTTCTTTCTGCTAAAGTGGACAATGTTGGCCTTGTCAAGATACAAATGGGCCATTAGCATAGGCTTTGCAGTCATTTTGTATTATGCCAGTTAATGTATCAAGCTAGCTAGCGCTAATTAAGAAGCATTAGTTGAAATGAGAGAGAGAGAGAGAAATTAGCCAAATTAATCTTGTGTTTAAGTGTGGTGACGGACGCAGCATTCTCTAAACATCGCTTTTGACAGTCATTAAAACATTAAATCATCGTAATCTGATTTGCTGTTGGGACTTTTTTTTTTAGCCTCTAACCTCCCTGACCTCTTCGGTTATTTCACTTCTTCAGTTTTGTATAGCTCAGCTCTATGGGGAACAAACAGGCCCGCCAGTGACTCCATTGTATTACTGGCAATATCAAAACACAGTTGGATTTAGTTTCTTTTGCCAGCAGCAGCCTTCCACGAGTACTTTGAATTCTGAAGGCTCATTTTAATAATGACTGCTTGGTTTTAACAATGCTATTCTGCCGGGGTAACAAAGGGAGTGACATTAAACGGTGCAGTGGAAGTAGAGCAAACACCAACGCAAAGCAGCTCTCTGTTCAAATGCTTATCTTTTATGATCAACCCACCCAGGAGATAAGGAACTTTAATGATAGGCCCCGTGCCCGCCCCTAAAACTGGGTCATTTAACTGGAGCCAAGTCAGTGTACATTGTAAAGTTAATATAGAACTAGCGATGACACGAGGATCTATAGAAAGAAGAGGATATGAATATTTACATACCAAATAACTGTATAAATCTTTCTCAGAGAACTTTGTGATAATGAAGTAGCTGTAATTGCTCTATAAATTATACAGAGCCTACACTGGGGATACACAAATCCTACAGTTTTATCTACAGCAACCACGATTATTGGCTCTATTTGACGATAACAACCATCATCTAGGGCTGCAACTAACTATTATGTGAGTTGTCAACTAGCTAGCGATTAATTAGTGGACTAGTCAAAATGTTAGTTCTATCGGCACTTTTCACGGAGCAGCTTGGCTATTTCCTGTTTGGAGCCACACTTCCCGCTCCATTCATTGTATGTTGGAAATTAGCTGAGTCATGCTAAAATAAATCAATATTTAAATACCAGGCAGCGGACAGCAAGTTACAGATAAATAATCACACACAGGTCAAGACGTTTACTACGATGTAAAGACTGCACCGGAGGAAGCTTCTGTGTTTATAAAAGTAAGTGTTTGTGTCTTGAAGCTAATGCTAATGCTAACTCATATTATAATGAATAAGTGATGTTAAAATAGCGCTACAGTCTGAATGATTTTGCACAAACAAAACAATTTGCAAAAACAATGGAAAATTTGCAAAAACAATGGACTTGTCATTAGATGTATTTTCATAAAGTTGTTTTGCTCTATTTTGAAATTTAGATTATCTTAGCATTAGCATTAGCTTTGAGACACAAATATCTACTTTTATAAACACACAAGTTTCCTCCGATTAAATGCTTACATTTAAAATATTGATCTATTTTAGCAAGACTCTGCTCTGCTACTCTTGAGAGAACCGGAACTAGCCGAGCGGCTAAAATTCACTTTTAACCAGATAAGGTAAAATTATGCTGACTTAAGGCTACCAGAAAACTATTATAACTGAATTACTACTGCTGCTTCTACCTGTAGTACTGAAGACATTACATAGATCACTATCTGCACATATTACAAGCTAAAACTTTACAACTACAGTTACGTATTGCTTTATTAAACTAGTACTATTATTAAAAGATCTATATTACTACTACTACTACTACTACTACTACTACTACTACTACTACTTGATTAACAAACTACTAATGCCATTACTGCTGAAAGTGCTACTGATTCTGAGCTATTTATATTACAGCTTCATACTATTTGTACTACCAGTACTATCTCCCACTACTGTGACTACTACTTCCACTGCTAAAACTGCCACTTTAAACCTCCCTAAAATGTTGAATGCTCCTAATTGCTTTTTCATATCTTGATAATTCACACAATATGAAATCAGATTACACAAAAAGGACCTATTCTAGTGAAATAAAAAGCAACTCATTTTGACTATTTTAAGCATGAACACAAATATGAAATTGTCATCAGGCGTATTCACCCATCTCCGTCACATCACAGTAGTATTGTGTTGGCCTCAAGGCAACAACAATAGAAAGAAGCAGGAGGAACGTTAGCATTGATTTCTTTCGTGTACTGCTGTTGGTTCCTGCTTATATTCTGTGAAAACCAATGCAGATGTTGCGAGACGTGCGAGGCCGATTTCCTTTTTGGCCATAATGAGGCTCAGATTACGGGCTCCCAAGTAATTACCCTGCACTGCGGTGTGGGGCAGACATGGTTACTAAGTAAGTTCAAATGTATGCTTGTGTACTTTGTCAACGCAAACGGATTGTGTTTAAAGGGGATATATTTCACCAGGGAGCACGCAACGTTGGGTTTGTATTCACCAAAGAGGATGTGACTTATTTGGTTTATTTGTTAAACCCAATGAGGCCGTATGAGTGAAAGTTTATGCATTAGAAAATGTGGTTATAATATGAAATCAGCTAGCTTGATTTGACACATAGCTTACCATTAATCACAGGGCTAACGCTTAGAGACAGACAGCAATTTATTTACACTTCTGTTCATACTGGAGAATAACACATAACACATTTCAATTTATACATATTTGAATCAGCTATAATTCACTAAATATGAATTGGTTTGTTTGTTTTTTTTATTAAAGGTCCTATATTACACAAAACTGACAGTTGAGAGCTTTAAGCCATGTTGTAATGTTGTTATCTCCTCAAAAACATACCTGGAGTTGTGTTTTGTTTCATTTACGCATGATTGAGTAACCCTTTATTATTAGTCTGTCTACATCTCCAAAGCTCAAAATGCTCTGTTCCACCTTATGATGTCATGAAGTGGTAGTTTTCAGGTGAAGGTGTACAGAGTTTAAAAACACAATGGAGCACTTCTTATATTACCACATGACATCACAAGATGGAACAGAGTTTTTTCTGTTTGAGAAGAACTCGGCCTAAATATGCAGGGTTTGTGTGTTAAACATGTGTGAATGAAACAAAACACAACTCTATAAACAACATTATAACATAAATCAGAGAACAGTGTGATATGGGCCCTTTAAACGCAAATGAGGCCGTATGAGCCGAGACAACTATCTATTCTATCTATTCAAAACATCTGTTCAGATTTGAGATAACACATTTCGGCAGTACATGTTTCAATTTTTGTCAATGAAGATTGGCATTCGGCTCCAGTCAAATGCTCATTGAGGCTAGATCAGTTATAGGGGCCAATTTGGAACCAAGTTCCATATTTGGAATTCCGACCACGAGTATCATAGCAACCAAAGAGCCAATCCAAAGCAAGGCTGTTGAAGGTAATGCCCCTTCCCACCTGCACCGCTGGTTTAGCAGGGGGCAGGCGCTTAGAAACGCTGTTAATCAAACCTGTTGCTAAAGAAGGCAACTGGTTTGTCTCTTATTAATGCTCATATCTTGATTTATGGACACAACAGCGAAATAAAAACACCAGGATCATGTAGAACGGGTTAATATGAACATTTTAAGACCAAAGCAGTTACAGAGAGAGGGGCGACAGTTTTTCAATGTAAAGTGAATTGGAACCAGAGTCGATGGAGCCGGAAGCGCACCCATGCTCACTTCCTGTTTGGAACATGCTGGCTAGCGCATTAGCTATGTCCATTTATATATACAGTCTATGGATCTAAACTACTTTCTATTAATCACAGGGTTACATTTTTTCAATTGGAACAACTTTTTGTGCATATCTGAACCAACTTCTCATAACAAAGTTAGAATATTGATGCATTGCAGTTTAAATTTGGCTTAAGATAAACAATGTTCTATGTTGAATAACGGCATTCATAGCGGCATTCAAATAGGAAAAAGAACAAAACTCAACTCCCAGTTTTAATTAATTACATTTACTTATATCAAAAACTCAAATAAAATCACTAATGAAACTGCAATCAACAGATCCTTTACCTCTGCGTCCTCGCTCGTGAACACATTAGCAGTAATTAAATCATTGTGTTTATGATCCATTTTCTCAGACTATTATCAAAAGCCAAGTATTGAATGAAACCTCAGAAAAATTTGTTTACGACAGACACCACTGAGCCCACTACAGATACGGAACAGAACAAAACAAGCCAATGTAATGAATGGTTTGGACTGTCAAAGGCTAATGGTGAACGCTAGCTCTCTGTTCTTTCATTCCATGCTAAACCCCACCGTACCATGGCGTTTTCTCCCTGTGCTTTGAATGTGTGCGGTAATCCTCATGTCTTTGGTCTCTGCTCCTCACTCACTCTTCCCCAGGCTGCTGGATGGGTTTCTTGTTGTTTGGGAGCTAAGCCGGTTTCCTCTTTCTTCCCCTGTTTAATGTCCTGAAAGCACATAATTTCCAGCGCGTAGACGCATTCGAAACGCGCCAATATTACCGCCGTGTTTTACAATAAGGAGATGAAACTTTGATCTCGTTTGGCATCGTCTGCACTGCGCCCGCCTTTGTTTTAGTTTTGAGTTTTGTTATGATTTCTAATTTATTTTTGTTATTTTGGTTTCAGTTTTTAATGAAGATTCAGACAAAAAAGGTAAGATTGTTTTGGTTTTTTTTTCCCTTTGTCCTTTTATTTTTTCCTAAAAGTATATTTACAGAGACTGGGTATAATGGGTTGGCTGGTGGCTCCAGGTAAACATCCAGTGGTCTGATTTGGTACAAACGCAGCGTGTGTCTGTGTGTGCGCCCATCTCAACGTCTCCATGTTCATTCCTCTTGTGAGCCGCTCTCATGCTAAAACTGCTATGAAAGGCACATAAACCAGATTATCAGGAGTGCAGTGCTGGGATTATTAAGGGGAGCGAATACAGTGGGGTAAATGGTAAAAGCACAAGTCCTCTCAGTGTTTCCTCTGGACTGGGATCACAACGATGAGGTACTGAATAGATTCATTAGGATTCATTATAACTGAAAGCGTAGACAGGAGGATGGTACGTATACTACGCGGTGGTGGAAGGTAATGAAGTAAAAGTAGTAAAGTACTTTACTTCACTACATTTGAGAGCAGTATCTGTACTTTCTACTCCACTACATTTTTGAACTGGGAGGATGGTATGTATATTAGACCCGTGGTGTAAGGTAATGAAGTAAAAGTAGTAAAGTACTGTATTTAAGTAGGATTTTTAGGTATCTGTATTTTCTACTCCACTGTTTTTGAACTGAACTGAAAAGTAAACAGTACTTTTCATATGATTTGAGAGGTTATTTTTACCATGTTCGTGGTAACATCCTGACTAAAGTTTTCGAGTTCAAGGTTCGGCTTTGAGCAAAACAAAAATAAATACACAAAATTCATAAGAAAAATTAAGACATTGATTCGTATTTTTACTGTTGAACAAAATATGAATAATGTTTAATCTATATCATTACATTTAACACTTGTGTGAAATACTTTTACTTTTTACTGTCAAAGTACATTTTTAAACGTGTACTTAAATACTTTTACTTAAGTAGATTTTTTCATGTGATGCTTTCTTTTACTAGAGTAACTTTTTACCTCTGTATCTATACTTTTACTTAAGTAACAAAATCGAGTACTTCATCCACCATTGATGGTATTTCATGATTGTCTTAAAAACATGAGAAACAAAACTATTCAATTCAAGTTTATTTCTATAGCACATTTAAAACAACTACCGCTGACCAAAATGCGTCACCAAAAAATACAGTTTGCAGTGGTCCAAAGTTATTCCTCACTTACCTTATGAGTATTCTAATTATTCACAGTGACGAGTTTATAAGCACTTTTGACAACTTTAGAGGCCAGAGCAGAGTTCTGCTGTGACGGTAAAGCTAACAGCAACAACATGCTAACGCGCACTTCCTGATTTCATGGTTATAAACAATAAAATGCTCTCTAATTAGATGCAGACAGCACACAGCGGACATATTTTGACCTCAAGAGCTGCTTATACAATATATCTGTACTGATTTTGCTCAAATACATGGGAGGAAATCCAGTACAGGCCCTTTAATACAGCGAATATGTCATTAAAGGTCCTATATTACACAAACTTGACTCTTGTGAGCTTTAAGCCATGTTATAATGTTGTTACCTCCTCAAAAACATACCTGGAGTTGTGTTTTGTTTCATGTATGGACTTTAAAAACACAATTCCTGTATTACCACATGACATCACAAGGTGGAACAGAGTGCTTTGTGCTGGAGAGAAGAACTCGGCCTAAATATGCAGGGTTTTGTGCGCTAAACTGAACAAAACAAAACACAACTCCAGGTCTGTTTGTGATGAGGAAACAGCACTGTAACATAGATCAGAGAATAGTGTAATATGGGCCCTTTAAGAGCAAATATAGCACAACGATAAACATTAACACAAAGTCAGAGCTGTGTGTACAAATGTGTAAATACAAAAAGGCATAAGGAGTCTACATTGGGCATCTGCTGTTCCATATTTGAACCTTTACACAGACAGCCATCACCTGCTATCTGTAACAACAACAACAAGCAGGGTGCCCCCATGTGATCACAACATGTCAACGCGGCCCATATGAATAATGTGGTACAGGCTCCGCCCCCGCTGTGCTGTGAAGTCATCTGTCACCTGCAGGTTGACAACAGGAGTGACTGACACGTGCAAAACTGAGAGCGCACAGTTAGCAGACACACTAACGCTAACGCATTTTCTCAGTGCACTTTTGTTCTATTAAAAGAACACAGCAAGTCCCATAATATCCCGGACGTCACGGGGCGCTGCCGATGTTCCCAGAATGTACACAAAAGGCTCCGCGGGGCCCTCCGTCGCTACAGTAACCACAAGAACAAGGAGCAGATATATAAACAACGGCGCTAGCAATAAAGCGCTTTAAGATTTTGGCGTTGACAAAGGGTGCGTTCGAGGCGCGCTCTAAAACTCCGGGCCTCCTGCTCATGTTATGATTCCAGTGTGTTGTCAGATCTGTAATATCGGGGGGTTGATATCACTAAATTTCACAGATATCTCGTATCTAGCGCATGGCAAAATGAAAAACAAGTTTACAGTATTCACACAATATTACATCCAGGCTTGATTAGTAGATATTACAGCTGCTAGATCCAGTCCAATCGAATCAAAGTCATAATTTAGGGAAGAAATCGGGTACAGGCCCTTTAATACAGTGAATATGTCATTAAAGGCCCTATATTACGCAAAATGGATTCTTCTTCTTGTTATAATGTTGTTACCTCCTCAAAAACATACCTGGAGTCGTGTTTTGTTTCATTCACACATGAGTAACCCTTTATTATTAGTCTGTCTACATCTCCAAAGCTCAAAATGCTCTGTTCCACCTTGTGATGTCATGAAGCGGTAGTTTCAAGTTAACAGCTACCTTGTACCTTTAGTTCAGCTCCGGTCCAATCTAATTAAAATCACAATTTGAAAAGTCACAGTCGCTGTCGCAGTAAATCACACGAGCTCCAATTATTAAGCTGGTATTATTTCAATGCCAACAACAAATGATCTTGTCTTATTATGTTAAAATACTTGCCTGGCATCAGGCTGATATCTCTGTGTAGGCCTGTCCTGATAATCACTACTTATTATTCGATATATGTAAACTGGAACAATCATTTTATGGGGCCAGTATTTATTGTGTGTACTTTTTCTTAGTGCTAGTCGGGAACTTTTTGTTATTTTTCCTGTTCTATGAATAGATTTGAGCTGAAGAGGGTCAAATGAATAACTTCTATGACTCATTATAGATGCAAACTAACTACTAAAGAGTTCCATTCAGTTTGTATAATATGGTTAAAAACACATTTTGAATAGTTTTTGTTTTGGGGATAATTCTACTTTAGGGTTGTTACGTCAGTGGCATAAATTAGTTTCAATATTATCGTTTATCGTCTGTATTCTCTTTATCATGTTATCGCGACAGGACTATCTCTCTATTCTGGTCCCCACGTCCTCCGTTGCGTCTCAAACCCGGTCAAACGGATCGTCCAATTATCGTGACAGGACTATCTCTCTATTCTGGTCCCCACGTCCTCCGTTGCGTCTCAAACCCGGTCAAACGTGATCGTCCAATCAGATCTGTTTATTCAGTGACACGTGTGAAACGAAGGAGCTCATTGGTCACCTATGATTTACAAATAAAATCAAATTTATCTCAGCTCAGCTACGGACTAACCATGCGTGTCCTAGATCGGCTAATCCACCTGCATTCAAATGATTCACAGTGATGAGTTTATAAGGGTTTTTGACAACTTTAGAGGCCAGAGCGGAGTGACAGTAAAGCTAACAACAACATGTTCTGAAATGCATGGGATTCTTGTACTAGTTAATCAGTTCAGATTTCAGTTTTCTCTCAAATATTAACACTCCTAGCTTTAAACTGTCAAAACAATCCTGTCAAAATCCTCTCAAAACATAAATCTGAAATCAAAATGTAATTGCAAGGCTTGTTAGAAATTCGGATATTTTTCCCAAATCGTTCAGCTCCGGCAGATAATGCAAATTGTGATGTTATAAATTAATCTTAAAATATCTTCTGCTGCAACACAGAGATAACCTAATGAGAAAAACACATGGGAATCTATGCTTAAAATATGCTCCGATAATGAGAAACGATCATTATGCGTACATTTATTAAGTTTAATAATATTTTAAGGTCCAAGGTCGGCCATTTTGCATTCAAAAATACAACTCATTTTAGCCGCACGCCCGAACAGGATGACCAGGCACTCGTCAGAAGTCGCCATGCTAATGTGTGCTAATGGGATTTTTGAATTAGATAAGTGGCTCATGCAGTGTTAAGTTAGCATTGTGAATTCCTCTGATAGCTTCACAAGATGATTACATGAATATACATTGAAATAACTGACAACTTTGGAGTGTGGCAGATAGGTAGGTAGTTAGCAGTAGGGATTGTCAGATATAGACTTTTATTTTATTTTATTTGAGCCGATACCGATATCTGATATTTGAATGAGATGAGTGGTTCGTGCAGTGTTAGCATCTTGAATTCCTCTAATAGCTTCACAAGATGATTACATGAATATACACAGAAATAACTGACAACTTTGGAGAGTGTTTCGGACTTGTGACTTTTTCCATTGCTTTGTTTTTTTGATTGGACAGACAGGATGTATAGAGACCTGTGTGTGGAGTTCATGCATTTCAAGTAGAAAGATGTGAATATGCTTGTTTAAAGGGAGTGCTTCAGTACAGAGCAGAGGGTGGGTTTGTTCAAGAACAACTTTATAAAGCCACCGATTCACTAGGACCACACAACCTCAGAACACAAAATATGAAGATGATGGCGACAACGATGATGATGATGACGATGATGACGATGATGGCGACGACGATGATAACGATGACGATGATGATGACTATAATGGCGATGATGATGATAACGATGATGATGATGACTATGATGACGACGATGATGATGATGGCGATGAGGATGATGATGATAACGACGAGGATGATGATGGCGACGAGGATGATGACGATGATGATAACGAGGATGATGACGCCGATGATGATGACGAACATCATGATGATCACTATGATGATGACGATGATGATGACGACGATGATGATGACGAACATGATGATGATCACTATGATGATGATGATGACGACGATGATGATGAAGATGATGATGACGACGATGACGAAGACGATGATGATGACGATGACAACAATGATGACGACGATGACGATGATGATGATGATGATGATGATGACGATGACAATGATAATTATTATTATTATTCTGCATGAGAGCAATAGTCATGATGGACGAGATAGACAATGGCCGGTCTGGGGCTTATATCCCTCCATACCTGAAAGACTGAAGAAATGAGAAGGAGAAAAGGGGGAGGGCAGGAGGAAGGGAGCAGATGGTAAAAATCGGGTAGGGACAGGAGGATGGGTACATGGGAGATGGTCCTGCTCCCAAATTTATGAAAACTGTAGCTTCAGCTTTTTATCATTCCAAAACCCAAGGATAGTCAATGAATATGCAGTAACCATAGTAATTGATGTATTTTTCTAGATTTTCTTTAAAATAAAACAGAAATCTTGCTAATTTAACCAGACGTGATTCCCTATGCTCCTATTTAGAGAATCTTGGCCTGTGTCATAATGTTAAGCCCTTTTGTTTTATACACATATGCACAGTAATATCAAGGTTTCAGGTCAGGTTTGTATTTTAGTGTTTTCTTTTCTTTTCTATCATTCTATGATCATTTTTGGGCAGTATTTCATTGGTGGAAGAAGTACTCAATATTGTTACAGATACCGGAGCAAGTAAAAGTATTACATGAAAAAATCTACTTAAGTAAAAGTATTAAAGTGATGAGTAAAAAGTTAAAGTATTTCATGCAGATTGTATGAAGCTTCAAATGTAGTGATTTTGATAAATATTTGTGCTGAATTTTGTTCAACAGAAACAATTGAATCAATTGGTTTTTTTTCCTAGCTGTTTTTATTTGTATATTTTTGTTTGGTCAAACTACGGACATATTCAAAATAAACCTTCAGCCATTTCAGCAGGTCTCAAATTATAATGAAAAATACTTTTCAGTCCTGTTCAAAAATGTAGTGGAGTAGAAAGTACAGATACCTGCTCTCAAATGTAGTGAACTAAAAGTAAAAAGTATCCACTGTAAAATCTATTTAAGTAAAGTGCAGATACCTAAAAATCATACTTAAATACAGTACTTTACTACTTTCACGTCGTTACGTTCCACCGCTCAGTATTTGGACTGGTTTACTGAAGAAACTGTATCTCTCATTTGAAAGTGAGTCTGTGTTGTAATGTTTTGCATGTGTCTCAGATTCTCAGGAGGAGTCCGATGACCAGGCCAAGCTCATAGTGGGCGTGGTCGTGGGTTTGATTCTCGCCGCTGCAGTGGTGGCTCTCATCTACTGGCTCTACATGAAGAACTCAAGGTACGCTAGCTAGCACATCCGCACACACGCATACATTAGCATTTCACAATCACATCTGCAAGTCCCCGCTGGAGCTTTTGTGGCACTTCTGCTAGTTAGCCCTGCATTCTAAACAGGAGCGGAGATACACGGAATAATAATGCGGTGAATAGGTAGGTAGTTAGCAGTAGGGCTTGTCAGATATGGATTTGTATTTTATTTACATTTTTTTCAGTCAGTACCGATACTGATATTTTTGCTTCCTGCTGCTATTGCCAATAATTGATACTTGCTGATACTGGTATTTAGCTTTTGAAATTCATAGCAAGGCACACAAATTAATCTTCAGTTGAAGTAAAGATCTTAAATTAACTTTTCAACTTTTAAAATAATAAGAAAGTATAGTTATCCGCTATAGAAAGTAATTAGCTACATGTTAGTCTATTTGTTTATTTATTTTTGGAAACCCCAATAGCTTCCATTAGCTTAAAAGTTTAGCATATAGTAGATATTAATACAGTAATCCTACACTTATGAATGAATTTGGGTGACCAG
The DNA here is from genome assembly GCA_000787095.1 of Periophthalmodon schlosseri. Classification (NCBI taxonomy): domain Eukaryota; kingdom Metazoa; phylum Chordata; class Actinopteri; order Gobiiformes; family Gobiidae; genus Periophthalmodon; species Periophthalmodon schlosseri. The sequence continues at coordinate 2,696 of KN471275.1, read as the reverse complement.
ATGTCCCCATTGACCCGGGACAGTCCCAGTTTTGAGGCCTGTATCCCCTGTCCCAGAAAATCTACCCAAAATCATTGATTTGTACAAGTTTTATACAAGAAATGTCCCAGATGTCCCTATTTTTGACCAATTTGATCCCTCCCAATGGTAAAGAGGGAATATATTGTCATTTGTTTAGCTAAAATTCCAAAAACTGTGCTTGAAAATGAGCAAAAAATGCAAAAAAAAACAAAAAAAAAAACAGAAGTCCTTTAGAATCTGACTGACCCAAAAGTTTTTATTTTGAAAATCTGGTCACCCTACAATAAATAGTTCAAAATGTTCTACACACTAGTACAAAAATGCTCCATATAGACTGCACTTGTATTTACACTTTTACTCATTGGTCTGTTCAAAAATTAAAAAAAATATGATGCACTGGGGACAAACTGGGGTATAGAGACTGGGGTAGCACCACAGACTGTATATATAAATGGACATAGCTAACCTGTTAGCCGCTGCGTTCCAAATAGGAAGTGATCACGGGCGAGCTTCTGGCTACATCGACTCTGGCTCCAGTTCACTTTCTATTGAAAAGCCATCGCCCCAGTCTCCATAATTGCTGCTGTCAGGCTCTTCATTTTGGTCTTAAAATGTTCGTGTTAACCTGCTCTACATGATCTACATGTATTTTTATGTCACTATTGTGTCCATAAATCAAGATATTAACATTAATACAGACCGATGTGTATTTTTATGTCACTATTGTGTCCATAAATCAAGATATTAACATTAATAACAGACCGATGAGGCGCCTTCTTCCCAGAGGTCGCTCCTGCTAGCATTAGCAACAGTTAGATTGACAGCATTACTAAGTACTCACTCCCTGCTAAACCAGTGGTGCGAGCGGGAAGGGGCGTTACCTTCAACAGCCTCACTCCGGATGGACTCTTTGGTCGCTATGATACTTGCAGTCGGAATTCAAAATATGGAACTCAGCTCCAAATTGGCCCCTATAACTTCTAGCCTCGATGAGCTTCATTTGACTGGAGCCACACGCTACGGGGGACGTCACACTCACTTAGTCCACTTCTTTATACTCTCTATGGGTAGCACTCGAAAATACCAGTGCCAGATATCAGACGATGATTCGATACAATATTGGAACTGATATATCGCCGATCCCTAGACAATAGATGGAACAAATGCAATATGTGCCCCCAAATGATCACATCTGTCTCCATGGCGATAAGCAGCTGTTGGCGCTATCAGGCAGCGGGTGGTACCGTGGTGATGGAGCACGGGGTGAGTTAGCAGAAAGAGCGATGTGCCAATGCAGAGAGATAAGTGTTCAGAGTGCTGCCAACTGACGGAGTGAGTGTCTGGGGCAGGTGGGGCAGGTGGGGCAGGTGGAGCAGGTCACGGGGTTGAGTTTGTGTTTTCTTTCAGACAAGGAAGCTGGAAGACGAACGAGAAGGAGGTGGGGACATCCGAGGAGAGCAAGAAGCTAGAGGAGAACAATCACACTGTTTAAAAGGTCGCCCTGGCTCGACTAACTGGAATAAAAGAGGTATTTAAAACATGCACAACGTCAGAGATACGAGGTTATAAAAGATAATAGTCTACAGTATTGCATAAAACTCTATCTATCTCCATGGGGAATGTTCCGAAGTATGGTTTTAACTTTCCATGGGGTTAGGGTTAGACTAAAATAAAAACCAGACTAAAATAGAAGTTTTTTATTGCACTGAAAAATGAAGAAAAAACATTCATCATTACTGTAAGAGGGCTTGCATCTCCACAAACCTCACTCATACTTGGCCTGCTTGTCTCCATGGAAATATGCTTTTTGCGATAATAGTCTACAGTATTGCATAAAACTCATCTATCTCCATGGAGAATGTTCCGGAGTATGTTTTTAACTTTCTATGGAGTCATGCAGGAGACGTACCACCTTCAGAAAGTTACAGAAAGTTGCGCAATGTTACTTTAAACAGTGTGCCAGGACTGAGGTAGACGATTTTATTAAGGTTGGATAAATATCAAATACATCTGCCAAATCTTTATGCTGGCTTGTGATTGGTAGAACAACAAGCCAGCAAATTTCATTTCTTTTTTTTTTTTTTTTTTTTTTTTTTCAGACAATCTTACAACAGTAAATTTTTTTTTTTTTTTTTTTTTTTTTTTTTTTTTTTTTTTTTATGAAATGGGTTTGGAGCCTTTCCAAGTGTTCTGCGCCAAGATCAATCCACCCAACCACAATTATCTCAGACCAATTGGGATATGCGATGTAAGGCGTATCTCATTCAATGTTTTTTTTGTTCTTTATTTTTACTTCTCTCTACTTTTTATACATACGGAAGACATCAAATATATAAAGTAAGATATATATGGAATTATGTAGTAAAGAAAAACAGTGAAATAACTCTATCTGACTTCATATATTTGATGTCTTCTGTTTGTACCAACACCAGTCAAAAGTTTGGACACGCCCTTTCATTCAATTTTAAATATTAAAAAAAAAAAAAAGACAAAGCAAAGGGTGGGTACTTTGAGGATTTAATATAAAATATGTTTTTTAAAATTATATTTATTTACCTTTTTTCTTTAATTCCGTATATCTTTCTTACTTAATATATTTGATCAGGGGCGGAGCTAGACATTTCTGGTTGGAGGAGCTAAGGGGATGTTAAGGTCTTCGATGTGGGTGCTCACTT
>KN471271.1:95537-128129 GCA_000787095.1 Periophthalmodon schlosseri | reverse complement strand
AACCCCCCAATTCCTACAGCAAAGTCGGTCAATATTTTCTCTTTCTCCGTACGCTCTACCCCTCCTTCCTCTGCTTCTCAGCTCGTCTCTTTGGTTCTTGAACACATACACAAATGCACACACTTTGTCTAACTCCTCCACCTTTTTCTGCTCTTACAGCCCTCTTTTCTCTACAATAATTCTTCCAGCCACGTCTGCCCCTCCTTTGCCTCTCAATTCCATACATATGTGCTCACAAAATGCTTACTTTTGTGCAACAGTCACTCAGTCCCCCATTGCGACTCAAACTGCATTAATATTGAATCAAACAGCAGTGTCTCCAGCTAGCAGGCAAGAGCCAGTCCCTCTCCCCCTTCACCCCATCCTTCTCCCTCACCGCAGGCTGGCTCCCTGTCTGCACTCTGCAGGATGGAAGGAATATTCCCACTGGGCAAGAGGCATGGATTAGCTTTAAATCAACTTTAATATGGCAATAGAGATGGAGCTATAGGATTTGTCGGTGTATAGTTGTATAGTGTCTTTCCCTCCACATTGTATATTTGTTGTTTTGTAATGAAATATATTACTTTTGTATATTTACCTTGCTTTATGTGCTTTCTCCCCTCTGCCTCCCACTCTCATCCTTCTTCGTCCGACCGCCGCTGTCTGTACCAAGCCTGCAAGCGTAAAGAACAGGAGCAACACAAGGACCGAAACACAGCACCTAAGAAGCAGCGGCTGGTCTTCACCGACCTGCAGCGTCGCACACTCATTGCCATCTTCAAGGAGAACAAGCGCCCATCGAAGGAAATGCAGATCACCATCTCCCAGCAACTCGGCCTGGAGCTCAGCACAGTCAGCAACTTCTTCATGAATGCACGGCGCCGCTGCGTGGACCGCTGGCATGACGATCATGGAACCAGCCCGGGACAGCCAGGCACATCGGCCACCACCTTCTCCAAGGCCTGAGAGATGGAGAGGGCCTTCAGAGGGTCAGGAGCTGAGCTGGGACCACAGTCTTGGGGAATTGGCTGTGAACCATGTCTGTGAAAACTCCACCAGGTCCTGGCTCTCTGAATGTGTCCTCTTCCGGAAAATCCTTCGTGCCATGCAATCATTTTTTCTGTCAGTCAAAAAAGTCAAGCTCTCACCTGAAAAAAAGCATAATTTAAAAGGTGAATTGAGAAGTCAGGTCCACTGCATTACTCACACAAGGACAATCATTGATTCTGTCTCTTTTATAATGAGAATCATTTTGGGCAGTTTTGTTCCTGATTAAGGAGAGTTACCAAAGATTTTTTAGTTGAATAGTACATCATATTAATGCTGGCCTCCCTCACCACCTACGTAGCCACTCAATCTGCATTTAGTCCCAACACAGCTCTTTGTGTATGCCTCTTTTACTCTTTCACATCCCACAGAAGCAACAAGGGCAAAAGAATGGCAATAAATCTGACACAATAGCACATAGCCTTATTACCACACTCCGTCCTGCACACATAAGGCCGTAAGGACAACTACAGTCTTTCAGATTCTCTGCCCGATCACCCCCTCCTCATGTAGTCTGCTTCATTCCTCAGCAAAGGTATTCCCTGATGGCCAGCCATTTCAGAGAGCAGCTCAGCCTGATCATACAGCAAACTAATGAATTGAAAAATGAATTGATGCAGACAGAGTGAGTGGGGCCTTGACCCTCCTGAAGGTTAAACTCCAGACGCTCAGCAGAAGATACTCAGGTCTTCCTGGTCCTGGTCTATATTTTTGCACAGATGTTGAGGGCCTATAGGGAGGCATGTCAATGTTACTAAAGCCAAAAGTGTGTGTCTCTGCACCCAACAAAAGCAAAGGGGTGGCCCAAAACTCTGGACATGCTCTTTGTTCTGCTCAGAGCCTTTCTCTGATCAATACCCGAAGCCCAGCTACAATGATCAGGCATTCAGCCCAACTACATTAAAGCTGCTAGAAAAGCCAAGTGTAAAAGGAGCACATAGAAACCAGTGGACACAGGGACAAAAAGGCCTCACTACAGGAACAGTTTCAGCACATCACCTCACAGGTCATGTATGCACCAACAGACCAACAGTGCCCCCTGCTGCCAACGACACACACGTGTACAGCTGAGGAAAGGATTGAGAAAGAGGGAGGGAAAAGTCACTAGATGCTGAGCAGAAGTCATGGCACAACACTTTCTGGCCCTCACAGCTCTTTGAAGGCAGATCAATAGCTAACCATTATCCTATTGTTGTTCCTCATCCAGCCAGTGCTGGTGCGACCAGAGGAGGGGGATGGTTAAACTTAAAAAATAAAAAAGGCTTTGGTCATTTAGCAACTTTAGCAAATTTGCAATATTCACCAAACATGACCCAGATCACACAGACCCACAGGTGGATCAGTGCAGAGTAAATGTAACTGGAAGGCTCACTGAGGTTTCATTTAGTTTGCATGTATTTAGTTTTTGTGTAAATCACCATTCATACTTTCTAAAATAACCTCAACAGACGGCATTAAACTAAATCTCCTGATTTCTCCTAAATAGAGGTTAGTAGCTAACCCTAACCAAACCACCAGTCTACATGTTGCTACATGCTACAATAATTAGTGCCAATGTTTACTGCCTTAATGCAAATCAGAGAAAGTGGTACTAGGTTCACACACAGCTACAGGGCGACCCAATGACGACGGGCAGTGTGTGCCATAGCAACCAACAATCAGCTTTTAAAGGAAAAGTATACTTTTTTAGTAAAAATGAAAAACAAATTCAATTTTAAGGCATACAATAACCAAACCTCAAATAGAGACGCCACAAGTTAAAATGTCTCCAATACATTTGTGGACACATTTTGATGAAGTAAAATCATTCTATCTTTGGTTCTCTACCTCTTCTGTCCCCTATTGCTCCTCTCTTCTCTCTCTTTCTCTCTATACTGATGCGGGTATTTAACTAGTACCATAGACACAAAAGTTTCTATTTCTCGTTACTATTGTGCTCTGTTGTGCAAAAAGTAAGGCACCTTGTTGATAAATCAAAACAAAAAGGAAAGACTTTTTAAAAGGACAAAAAGAAGGATGCAAGGACTGAGGCCACTGAAGGACATTTTGTTTGTTTTTTTTGCATTATGTTGATAAAGACTTGAAGGAGACATTTACTACATGAACGTAAAAAGAAAAAACAGGGAGTTGCTGAAGAAGAGAATAAATGATGGACTTTTCTCTCTCTTGGCTTTTCATGGACTGTGCTGAGCCCCACGAATGGGGTCAAACAGAGGGGGACAAAACATGACCTCCAAATGTCTTGGCTGATTCAGTGTATCATGGAGGGTGGGGTGAGGGCATCTCTTGGGACTCAATAGTTATCTATACGGTCTTAAGATGCAACTGTAGCATTTTCAACAATGTAGTCAGATTAGCAGTGCAGATTAGATAAGGTGGTCATTATAGATGAGTTATTGAGGGCAGAACTAAATTCATGTTGCTGTGAGCAATGAATGAAAGTTGCCCGAGGATGATGCGCTAACATTGATTTGTGGTATACAGTTCATATGTACGTAAATAGCTAGATTCAGCGCTAGGCATTAGGCTGACAATATGACATTTGTTTGTAGTGAGAACCAATGTGGCTACCTCACTAAGCTGAGTGGTTTGTGAAACCGCCACTAATACCAAAGATACTGCAGCCTACCGGTCCCAAACTGCCTAGGGGGACACAAGCCAGAAAGGACCCCCTTTGTCCAATGATGTTGACATGCACATATACACGCTTACTATTACATGAAGAACAGTGCAGTCAGACTGCATTGTGCCACATGGAGGAGGTGGCTGCTGTGCAGATAGAGTTGAGTGCCTTTTCCCTTCAACCACGGGTGGGACTGCACTGGACACACACACACAAACACACACCGCACACTCTTTTTCAAACACATACAGACAATGTAACCATGATTGGATGGACAGAAAGGGGGGCTAAGAGAGGGACACAGTGTGGGGCTGTGTCAGCATTTTCACCCATATTGACTTTCCATCTTGATACACTAGAATACAAGCACTTTATCATGTAGAAAGTCTATAAAACATTTTCTATACACTATTTATTTGAAACTAAATTATATGTTTCTCCTTAATCTGTCAGGCTTTTTGCATTTGATTTTCTACTGTTTCAGTCTTTGTGTTTTGCTTTGGTTTCTTTTGCTCTCTGCCCGATGTGCTTACACCCACGGCCGCTTTACCTCTCTCACATAAGAGATATTTTTGTGTACCAGTGAAGGGGCAGGTAAAAAGGCAGAGGCTCTAAGCACTCACAGAGCTGTAGTTGTATTGGTACATATTACATGTTATTCTCTCTATGGCGTGCAAGCACAGAGGCTGCACTAGTAAGGTGTGGAAGACTCACTGACAGTTTAGACACAAAACTCTCCTCCCTTCACCTGTCCAGTCGACCTCTCCCCCTGGCTAGTGCTAAGACTCGGTAGGCGTGTGTTGACAATTAATTCTGAAATACCTCAAAACCTTTCATGTAAACTTTATGTAATTTAATCTGAAAATAATACTGCTAATGATAACAATGATTATGAAACTATGATACTATGATAGTTAGTTTTGGAACTTGTGACTTGAAGCTTTATACTGTTAAATTCCTTTTATTGGTTTGCTCATTTTTCTTGTATGTTCTGTTTGTTTTGCTACGGCATGTACTTACTGTTTTCATAAAGGAAAAGACATTGTGAATGTTTCTGTGTGAAAAAGAAAAGACAGAAAACAAGGCAGGAACAGAAAGTGAAGTGAGAGAGCTACTCACATATTGTTTGTGTCAGGTCCAGAGCTCTTTCAAAGGCTGGTACATTCAGAAAAAAGAGAAATGTATTTAGCTTTGGTTGAATTCAGAACCAAAAATCCGTTTATAAACCAAAGGATGAAACACATTTACTTTATTGTTAGCTTTCTTCTGCCTTTAAGTTGTCTTTTCTCTTTAAAACAATTACATGGTTACTTTTGAAGGTTCCTGGGTGTGTTCAAGTGCTCCTGATGTTCTTAGAGAAGCACCTTTTATTGAAAAAAGGTGTGATTTTTTTTTTCTTTTGTGCATGGATATTGTATAACTGTATAGAAACCAACAGGAATGACCTGTGACTTTGTGGGGTGAAGAGGAGGAAAGAAAGATTTGGGAGAGGGTAGAGTCAAGTCGGGGAATATTTTGGTTAACTGGAAAAAGGGTGGGAAGATTTGGGAAGGGTCCTTGTTTTTAGAAATTTCCGTCACTGTTGGATTCACTGGTTGTGTGCATGTGTTGTTGCAACCCTTCCCCTTTCCCCATGTTTTTTTGATGTATATAAATTCCAACAGTAGGGGGCAGTGTGCGCTGGGGGAAGTCAAACTCCTCTTCTCCTAATCAATAGCATTCAATCTTCATTCCTCAGCTTGTGGTCCACACTCGGGTCCTGAAATGTGTGTCTTGCTTTTCCAAAGACAGGCTGTTCACTTGGAGTTAATCAGAGGGACACACACAGGTCTGAGCAGCCTTGTTATTCTTGTATGTCTGTCAACATGGGTTTCTTCAATTTGTGTATGTGTGCCCATTTGTACCTATGTGGAAACAAAGTTCGATTTGTTATGTTCCTTTATCATGGGTTGCAATATTTGTCATGCAAAATTTGAAAACCATTTCTTATGGACTGATTAACATTGATCAACCAAGCAACTTCAGTGCCATGTGGCACCTGTTCATCCGACACGAAATGTGGTCAGCATTTACTGTCAAACAGCATCTGTGCGTTTCATTTTCTTGTGGGATGGAAGGTTAGCCAATGGGGCTGTTGCAGACACCCCCAGTCACACTGTGCTCTCCCTCTTCTGTTACCTGTTAATCAATCAGAACCAAGTGTCTTTGTGATGGTAGAAGACAATCAGTTTCAAAACAAGAGAAAAGGTAGAGAGAGGGCAGGCCAGTGCGGAGGAGTAAACAGGGGACAATACAAAGGAAAAGAGGTTCTCTGGTTCACCTTGTGCTGTAGTGCCTGACCAACAACTCCACTTTATATACACTTAGACCATTAATAATTTGACATGAACAACCATAGACAATTTACTACAGACTCATAGGATTCACCCATAATAACTTAATTATTCCTTTTCACCATTCAGCACCCTGCCACAGTGTAGCGCATGGTAAAAGTACAAAAATGGTGGAAAGAGCATAATTACCCATCATTCTCTATTTCCTGTTGATCTATCGATGATGTAGCCAACTGCGAGGAATGAAAAAAATGGCTCCGGTTGGTGGCTTTTGCACAGAGAACTATGCAAACACCAGACCCTCCCAATCTTAATCGTTGCTGCTGGGTCTGAGTGTACAACCCTCACCGCCCCTATCAATACATCTAAATATCTTATTAGTTCTAGTATAAATTCATCTATTTTCTGATCACATTCCAGTCACCGGTGACATAGCAGTGACTGTGATAAGAAGCGCACTACAGCACACTACATTTTATAAGACCACTGATGTTGTACAGATTTACATAAATGCCCCAAACTGCCACGAACATCAAAATGGACTCCATGTTGATGTTTTGCAAGCTAATCCTTCCCGCTTATTGCTGTATTATTTTTTACTACAATGTTTGACTGTCTTTGTTCCCAGCGCCAAGGAAGGGCCACAATCAATGCAAAGACACTTACATTGTATATACTAAGTTTACAAAGTCGTCTGGAGATGGTGGCTTATATTGCACTTGGACAGACACACAGACACACAGAAACACAGGCACATGCTGGTCAGTGTGAGCCTGGCTTTTTGAAAGTGTTGTTGCTGAAACCAAAGATGAAATCAGAGGTATGACAATCTGGCTACCAAACCTAGAAGACAATTTTTCAGCTCTCTGGGCTGCTCTACGGGTCCTTTGATTTTTACCGGCCATGTGGACATTCCACCTATTGCACTTAGAATACATCGTCACCATGTCAAATCCACTCTCACAATCATACAGACAAGATACACCCACTTGGTCAGAAGCCTCTTTTCCCTCCTCCCACTGCAGAAGCCGGAGAGCCTGTGGAGGACTTTTAGTTTTACTCTAGTTGAGACTTTTGAGAAGGGAAAAAATCTGAGTAATAACTGTTACAGAAAAATAAAATCTTAAAAGGAAAATATGGGTAAATTGCGTGTTTTGAAATAAATTAACAAATAAAACAACCGCAAAACTATGCCGTGTTTGTTATTTTATTATGTGGCTTTTAGTCCAGTTTCTACAACAGCTCTGAGATGCACATTGGATCTGAAGGCAGAAACACATTATAAATAAAAGACTTATTTTAAAAGAGAAACATTTATGCTTTAGTAAAAAATATTTAAAAGGCATATATAAAGTGAGTTATAAATGTTTCAAAAAGGCCTTATGGTCACTTTTTAGTCAGAGACAATCTATTTGAATTAATTAAGTTGTTTTTTCTGTTTCTACAATTCTTTAATCAACTGGGGTTCAAATCATAATTTGCATGTAATATAAAAATAGGCTAGAGCAGGCAATATGACACACCCATTGTTTGTAAAATCAAGTTTGGCTCCATTAAATTTTCCCACATTTGGCAACAATGTAGTGCTTCAGAGAAAAGAATAGGCGTCAGAGGTTGTGGTGGGTTTGGTTGCAGTCACCTTCTGGTCCACTGGTGGCACTGTGCTCGGAAAGCTCCCTCTAGGGGTAACAGTGAATCCATTGGCTGTCATGGCTCTACGCCGAATGAATGACGAACGCCGAAGAGATGTCTGCGACGCCAACTGCGACGTTAGCTCCACGGCCTTGGGAGAGACGCTATGTACCTACAACCAGGAAAGGGACAGCGGTTGCTTGGATGCTTGAAGTAAAACTGAATACATTTTCAAAGGCCATAAAATCCATACACTTATACACGTTATGTGTTTATCGTGTATTTTTATTTACAAAAAGGTAGAGATTGTTTGATTTAGTGGTTGGTTGTGTAGTTTAGTGATTTTTTATCTCAGTGACATTTTACGGTATAGCTAAAAGGTCTGTGTCAGTTAGCGTATCCATACAATTAAATATAAAAAAATATAATTTTTTTTTTAATAAATCTTCACAGTGAATCCTGAACATAATATAATTCATGTTTAAAGTGAAATTAATACAAAATATTTATGAACGTAATTTCACACATTTATTTATAATGTATTTTTGTCATAATACAGGACGTGGATAAGCACAAATTTTAAAGGAGAATAAAGGGTGAATGTAGCCAGAACACTTAATGGTATTTAATGCTGTTTACTGCTCTTACCTTGTGTTTGTCGTTGCCTTTGCGAATGACATTGAAAGCATGGATTGTGACCGAGGGCAAAACAGCTGTCCAGGCAGTAAGCAGCGCTGTGAGCCACACCACTGGATCAATGAAGGCCTTATCAGCTGCTCCTGTAGAGGCACATTCACACACGCAATGATGACAGCTCCTCCACTGGAACAAATACTGAATCAACATCATCTCAGAACTGTTGTCTATGTGACTGTCAAAAATAATTCATTCCAAATCTATAGATTAGTATACGTTAAGATATACTTAATCATACCAATGAAGTAGTAGTCTTTTTGTGCTCTCTTAAACAGTCGTTCACTGTGGGTGATTTTGGTGCAGAGGAAGTACATAACCAGGGACACACACACAGAGGCAATGTTAAACTTGGTCCAGTGTTTGGTCTGCAGCGAGACCTGCAGCAAGAGAAAACGTGCCATTAGAAAGTTGCTCATTTTTATGTACAATGGAATATCTTATATATGACTGAAACTAAATAAGCAGAACTAAAAAAAAGCTGAACTGCATTTTGTAAAAGGTATAATATGCAGTGATACAGCAACCTTTTCCTTGGGATATTGTTTTTCAATGCATTTTTTATCTGGGACAATGGGACACACTTCCCTAGATTATATGTTGACAGCCAGTTTCCACAATAACATAATTAGTCTACAATAAAAATAACTAATCATTTATAATTATTAAGATGTACAATGCTTCAATGTGTATATATATCGTACGTATGTATATTTGTTAAAATATAAACAATATGATTAAGTTGATAAGAAAGATTAATTTCATGCTGACTTTTATACAGTATATATACACTTTAATCGTGCCCTTTTTCATTCATTTAGACATAAGTAAAACAAACAAACTCGCATGTACCTTAATCTATTCCATAGGATGCATTCGCATTTAGGATTATGTTAATGAGTGTAATATGGATGTGTGATGTGCCACGTCTCATTCTGACCTCTATGGTGGCTGCAAATGTCGCCGCCATAGCAACGGTGACAGACATCGTTTGGAAGTCGAACGGTGTGTTGAAGAAGACGCCACACGGGATGAAGAAGAGAATGAGTGATGAGTAGACAGCATACAGCAGGCTTATCAACATCATAACAGGGCTGGACAATTCATTTTTCTGTCCGGACATGTACAGCTCTGGATATTTCAAACTGTCCTCTTCACTTGCATCCTTAAGAGACACAACAAGATAAAAATATACAGTCAAATTCAAATATCATATTTTTGTAACAAAATATGAGAATCGAAATATATATCTCACCTTTTCAAAAAAAGCTACACACAGAATTGGATTAGATGTGTAGAAAACTGTGTAAAATGCAATGAACCAAGTCTCATACAAAGACTAAAAAAGAGAAAAATAAACACAATATGACAATTAGTCTTAAAAGTACAGTATTTTATGAAATATGCCGTGTAGAGGAGAGCAATATATTGATTATTAGAAACTGTTAAACATGTTGCTTTAAAGGCATGGAAAATTACAGTGATACAGAAATGAAATTTCTGTACTTCTGTGTTTAATTGTACAGTCCTCAAGTAAGACATTTATAGTAATTGTGAGAATACCCAAAAAATATATCAAGGTATGCATTTTTCTCCATGTCACCCACCCCTATGCCAAAGTCATACCTGAGCACTGAATCCATTAAACAGGCCAAACCATATGTGAACAAGGGCAAAGCTGCACGTCTTAAACAGGAAGTATCGCAGGAAGACTGAGATCCGAAGATAAGACCAATGTCCATGGACCAACAGCAGCCTCTGCAGAAATCTGAACTGGCACAGGGAGAAGTCTGCATTCTGCACAGCCTGGCCCCCCTCCACCCCGACCAGTCCCACACCAACATGAGCCGCTGAATTTGTAACACAACATTTGAGTTAAGGATGAAAAGTTAAAAAGGAAGGAAGCAGGAGGCAATTTAAATCCGACTTACTTTTAATCATGTTTACATCATTGGCACCATCTCCAATGGACAAAGTGATGGACTTTGTGTGTTTACGCACTAGTTTAACTATGTCCGCCTTCTGTCCTGGTGTCACACGGCAGCAGAGAACAGACTGGCACTGTGTCGCCAACTTCATCAAAGCAGCTCCCCACTCAGGCTTCTGTACAAACTCTGCCTGGACAACACATTAAAACACCATTTTAAGGATTCTTAAAGGTGCACTATGTAACATTTGTTTTAATCGCAAAAAATACCTTGAAAAACATACAAACTTACTGTGAGCAGGGTTGCCTCTCCACAGATCTGACTAACTAACTTGGTCTGATGGTGTCACCTGCTTGTCTCCATGGTGATAAATAAGTTTAATGCCATACTGTGGAACATTTTTTGAAAAAGCAATGACATCTCCATGGAGACGGACAGGTGGCAGACTCTTCACCAAAAGTATTACTTAGTGCACCATTAAGTGACCAATATTCAGAAATGGACAGCAACAGTAGACAAAAATATTACAGAGACTAAAGTTTACCAGCTCGGGTCCAGTGAGCACCACAGCAGTTTTTGTTCCAGCCATCTCTTTGTCTACAGCCCACAGCTCTGTCTGTCTGGCCTTGCTGAAGGAAACCTGTGGGTCTGGGGACTGCAGGATCTGTCTGCAGGAGCAAATACCAAAGATCAAGGAGAATCTTGTGTGTGCGCATTACTGCAAGTCTCTGTGTAGTTTTCACTGCAAACCTCAGTTCATGCCATTCCAGTAATCTTGTATCAGCATCCAGTAACTTACAAGCATATCCAATATTTACTGCAGTTTCTACATACAATAGAACAGCAATTTTAGTAAGCTGAAGACATTTAACATGCATCTCAATATTTGGTAAAAAATACAACAAAATAAAATAAAGCACCTTTTTTGTCCCCAGTCAAGACCCATACTTTAAGTCCGGCCTGTTGAAGCAAAGCAATGGTCTCTGGAACACCCTCCTGAAGCCGGTCTTCTATGGCGGTTAACCCCAGAAGCTTTGAAGAATGAATAAGAATATTTAACGATAAGCGGATTTAAGTAACTTCACTGAAATAATGAACAAGAGAGTCACCAGCAAGTCTCTTTCCATTTCATCATACAGTTGGTCAAGGAAGACCTCGCGCTCAGACAGGATCATTTCGGATGCTTGGGACAGACTTTTACTCCACTTTTCCCATGCCTCTTCAGAAACCAACCGAACTGCTACACATAACGTCCTTAAACAGGACTCTGCAAACACCTGTTATAAAAAAAATGTAAAGATAAATAAACGTAAAGGCTGCTTCAAAAAAGAGGAAACACTAACACAAAGGATTATTTTACTTCTGGCATGCCCCGAGGAGAAGGATCTTTTGTTGAAAGTTAATAATTGAAACAGAATCTCACCATTTATGTGCAAGTCTTTGATTATTGAAATACAAGAGGAAAATTTTATGAATCACTTTTGTACCTTGAGGGTAATCTATCAATCTATCTAACTTACCTGAGAGCATATCTGACCCAATAGCCTATGTAAAATATAATTTTACAGGTGTTCTCTAGTATGGGTCCAAGATCGAAGAGATTGAGTGTTCTTTTAAAAGTAAGCTCAGTGAGTGTACTGTGGAAAAAAATACTCAAAACTTAAGTTTACCTCCAGGGCTATTTCAGTCCGTTCCTGGTGTGGACAGTCCTTCTGCAATCTCTCCAGGATCACTATGTCTGCTCCCTTGCTGTAAAGCTTTAACCCACCCTCTGGCTCCCGCACTGCAGAAAGAATAAAGTTATATGAGTGAAAAGATGGAATTGTGTACTTTTAGGAAAAGTTAAATTCTAAGCCATATTTTTAATGTTTGTACTCGCATTAGGAGAGCAATCTTACCAAGAACAGACATGCGTCTTCTCTTGCTGGTAAAATCTAACAGTGCCAGCAGCTGATACTGCCGTTGCACACCGAGCTCCGAGATAATGATGAAGTCTCTAGTCCTGGAAATAAAGGCCCAACCTAACTCCCGGGCTGCCCCAACAAGAGCTTCTTCATCTGGGGAAGCAGCTTGGTACACGGGGGCTCCTAGAGGCATGACAGTATTCACAGGAGGAAAATGTAGTTTGTGTAACTGTATTTAGCTCTCAGGGCTCACCATTCTTGTATTGAGCCATAACAGTGTGGCATAATGACAGTGCTCTGAGGAACTCTCTGCTGAAGCCACACTGCTGTCCTCTCAGTCTCTGTACAAGTTCTGGAGCGGACATGAAGAGCCCCCCACACGAGTACGGGTTCCAGCTCAAGTCCATGGGCTGCACAATCATAAGACTCACATTACTATCAATCCAAACTCAGACACATTGTCATTCTAGAGTAGGCACATATCAAATTAGTACCTCTGTATCTTCTGCACTAACAGACACATCCCCTGAAAAAAGTACAATAATATATTTATAATAATACCCTATGGCTTACAAAGGTTATTGCTATTGTTAAATATTAATAGGCTACTGAAATTCATGTTAAGCAAGTCTTCTCTCCTGAGATGTGATCTTTGCTTGTGTTTTTTCTGAGGTCACTTCCCAAGAGGACTGTTGTTCCACTGTACTGTGGTTAGAAAGCACTGCTCATTCAAATGCTTCTTACATAAATAATTAAGACAGAACTGCCATGATTCTCGTCGGTGTTCTTATGAAATTCTATAAATTCACACCAGCAGATATATTGTTACTTGTGTTGTTATTGTCCACTAATACTAATATGCAGATAAATATAGCAGGAGAAGTTACATGTTATACGTGGTACATGATATAGAAAAGACTGATTGGGCAGCTTTTATCTGCAGTGCAAACATAACTTAATGCTTTATTTTTAGCAATTCTGCACTACTTGAATCTCTAATCACCATAGACCTCTCCAGCGATGCAGCACTGCCTAAAGAGCAGAAGGTTCTGGGTCAGGGTTCCTGTTTTGTCACTCAGGAGGTACTCCACTTGACCAAGCTCCTCATTCAGAGAGGTATTCCTTGCCTCAGCACATTTGTCCAATTTTTCCCAATACATGTTAAGGTCCCATCGAATGAAAAGGCTATGGACTGTGTGAATCATCTCAAACCTATGAAGACACAAACACTGTGTCACATCATATATTGTCTTGGCTCAAAATTATTTTATTTAATTTAAGACTGAGAGCACTAACGTAATATAGAGAGCAATGGGCATGGCAGGACTGAGGAGAATGATGTAGCTCCAATACACAAGGAACCCCGAGTATGCAGGATTCCCACCAACCACCAGGGCGGCAAGCACTTCTGTTTGCTCCATCACCCGACTCGCAAATATTCCACCACCAATGGACAGGAACAGCGCAGACATAAGTACAGTCAGTACAATCTGGAGAATATAGATTGTATATATTGTGTATAGTGTAAGGAACAGCAAAAACGTTCACACCAGCACATTCACTTACCCCAGTGACAGCTTTATTTAACACTTTTTCAGTCCGAGTCTTCTTCACCCGGAGTT
Organism: Periophthalmodon schlosseri; assembly: GCA_000787095.1. NCBI lineage: Eukaryota > Metazoa > Chordata > Actinopteri > Gobiiformes > Gobiidae > Periophthalmodon > Periophthalmodon schlosseri. The sequence continues at coordinate 114,365 of KN471271.1, read as the reverse complement.
TTCCACAGTTCCTCAAGATCTTGGTGTCAGTGCCTGGTACAAAAAAACTTTTACAGAGAATCGAGTGGGGAGCTCCCCAAGGGTGACAGTTCAGGCCTTAGTCCTAGCACATAGTTGTCCATGTTTCCTTGAGCATAGAGACGACTCCTTCCAGCTCCGAGGGCGTTTGACCCTGCTGTAGTTAGGTCAGAGGAAGACTGAATTTCCCTTATAGAGATCCATACAAATTTAAAAACTTTGAACTAAATACGTTTTCCAGCAATACATTCATGGTCTGGTGTAGGCTGAAAGTGCATGAACACATGACAAAACCTAGTATGTGTCAAATGTCCAGACAACCCATGGACAGTTCTTCAACAACAGCAGAGATGTGGGCCCTGATTATGCCTTATTCAAAGCAGGTTATGGGGAGTGAGATGAGGGTTAGTGTTATCAGACTGAACTGAGGTCACATCAATAGACAGTCACTGATGAATGTTATAAAACCCATCTCTGGAAGAATTTGATGTATTGATTCTCTTTACTAGAACGGAAAGTGCCATAGCAGTGAGATCCATGACACCCCTGGCTGGACCTGTTATATCCGATCAATGATCACTTAAAGACAGGAGGGGCTGTGATCCACCATACGTTACACTTGTATTTAGGACAGCAGTCACAGTTAAGTACTCTTCATAATTAACAGTATAATGTATTCTGAAAACTATAATATGTCACTCAAACCAGGCCACCTCTGAACAAGGTGAAATCAGGACAGGTGACCTAGAAACAAAAGACTTTTGTAGGAATTTTATCTCACACACTCTATACAGCATGGTGTGTAACTGACATAGAGAACATTTCTACATTTGAAATTATTATAAAGGGAAAAAAAAGTTTTTTAAACAAACATGTTTCACTACCAGTGTATATCGCAATGCCATAGGCACACTCCGTGTTGCGTAGGACGGTGCCCCTCAGAAGTATATGATCGCTGTCCAGCAGAATGCGCTGTCCTCTCCAGTGCAGCTGCCCCCTGAACGTGTACAGCCGATTATTGGGCTCTTCACAGAGCACTGCTCCTGCAAAAAGTAATGACACCCTTTATAATGGTTATTAGTATTATTTTAAAGTTTTTTTAGTTTTTTTAAATTACCATCAAAAGCAGAGAGGCTCTCGTCTGAGGGTTTACTGGTCAGCTCATTGTGTGTTACACCTGGGGCTTGTTTGTATTTGAGGTTGGTCTCACTACACATAAAATACATATTCATATTTATACAAATCTGTATGTTTGTGGATAAGAACAGAAATAATGAATTTTACCCATCTATATCTGCAGTCTCTATGTAACTTAGACTGTGAGGCTCTGAGCTACACAATAAAAGAAGGTCCGCCTGAGAAGACACAAACAAAATAGACACAATTAGGGTTTATAAAAATAGAACTTACTAACATATTTGCAAGTTTTATCTCTAAGAAGCTTACAGTTTGAAACTTACAGGAATGACTTGGTTTTTATGGATGCGAAGAATATCTCCCACACATATGTCCCGCCACTGCAGTGTTTCAAACCTTGATTTAGAAGGCAAATGAGCACACATGAAAGCAGTCAGAAAAAAAAAAAAAATTATAATATAAATACATCCTAGCCCTTTGCCAAAAAGCTCATTGTTGTGTCCTGCGCTAGTAGTGGGCAAAGGGGGTGTCTGGGGATTCACTTATCCACACTTCATTAGGGCTTCATTAGACAACTGCTCTAAAATGGGGATGTGAGGAGAGCTTAGGGACAGCACTCGGCAGCCTTTGTCCTCACCTCTGAGAAATGAGTATGTCACAGGGTCGAGAGTTGATGGCAGAGTCGCTCCGTCTCCTTGTCTGCAAAAATGACAATAAGAAACCAGCGAGTAAATGTAGGTTTGGGCACGGGGCTGCATGATAAGAGGAGAGGAAGAGACTGATGGACAGGTACATGCAAGAGAGGCAGAGAAGATAGCCGTGAAAGGTTGAACAGGAGAAAGGAGACGCCATTACGAAGCTCCACAGTGACACCAGCTGGGAGATTTACACCCTCCACTAAATGATTAGTCAATAGGAAAGGGTCAAGCAAGCGTTTCACCCAGAGCTGTTAACGACCGTAACTCAGCGATGCACTTAACCAGAGAATTCTCCATGCAAAACATCCCGCATGCATTTAAAAGGAAAAGCTTTAATGATAGCAGAGAAAATTAATGCTACTGGGATGACTGGTTTTGTCAATGAGCAGAGGACAAGGAGTCAATAAGGACAATGAAGGAGAAAAGAGTGAAGACATGCGTAAGTGCTGGCCACGTATATGGATGCATGCAGCCACCTATATATTTGCCTATTGGCTCATTTAAACATTATGCCGATAGGGTTGGTGTGGAGGAAACACTGGTCCTACCATATCATTGGCAAGGTCTTTTATGGCTCTCACAGAAAGCACAGACACCAATGGGATGAAGCTGATGTACCAGGGCACAGACGAGATGGCAGGAACACACTACAATCACAGATGGAAATATGGAAATCCAAAAGCTTGTGGTCTCCTAAACCAGTCTCATTACACACTGTTTGCATGTGTGTCTCTCTCTCTCTGTAGCCATAAACAAACAAAAACACATCCATCACATACACCAGGCACAGAGCGCAAGGGGAAACGAAATCATGTCAATCTATCTTCAGATCTTGTGCGTTTCCATTTTAAATATTTTAAATAAGACTGGATGTTTTTATTTTTAGACCATTTATGTTTCTGTTTTTACATTGGTTATATCTCAGTGATTGATGTATTGTATAAGTAAACAGAACTTTAAATGGACCTTTTCTACATGAACAAAGGGCCAGACTTTTTCCTCCCACAATAAGTTTGAGTGATATGGAACTTGATGATTGAAAATTTATATATTAAATTAACACTGAGTATAGCTCAGGTAAAGTGAATTTTGTCATTATACATATTATACAACTAAATTGGATAGATCGGATCAGAGTGTGGAGTGAAACTGAGCCATTGTGACAATTTTTTGTATTAATTTTTATTAAGCTGACAAAATATTTTGATGTTTTAGTCATCATTAGCTAATTTCTATTTCTTTTTTGTTTGTTTTTTTTACAGCTAATCCTTTGCCAGTAAAAGCATGTGGTTTGGAGCAGAGTTTAGACTTTGGAAGATCAGATTTTTTTGTTAAATGGCAGTTTATATTGTTTATATCCAGGAAATAAATATTGAAATACATTTTTATTTGCTTAAAAAATAAATAAATAAATAAAATGAAATGAAAATCGTGATCAATCAATATGAGGAATATCGCCCAGCCCTGTATTCTAATTGTTTAAAAGATGAAAACAATAAAGAGCGCTAAGAGTCTGACCTGCAACACGACCATGAGTAGGAAGTAGAGGTTGGCCACTCTCTGGAACTGCTCAAACAGCGTCAGAGGCAAGAAAGTCAGGAGGGTATACTTGTAGCTGCGGGTCACGTTGTCCTGGTAACCCACAAAGACACATCCATACAATCAGTTAACAGTAGTCCAACATTAACCTGTGTCTTACCTGGGACAGCATGCCGAGAGGTGTCAAGTTTCAGGTGTGAAAGAAAGTAGGACATACTCACAGCGTAACGCCCCCATGTGAAGCACAAAAAAGACTTCTTCTGCTTCTCTCTGTGGAAGTGACGGTTGTTTGCTTTCACGTCCCATGTGAGGCCTATGAGAAATGAGGTGAGGTGTAACTGTGACCATTGCAAAAAAATATTATAGTTTTAGTATAGTTATGTTCTGTGTGAGAAACAAGAGAAAAAACAAGGACTGCTGTGAACAAATCGAAAATGATAAAAAAAAATTCTACTATATTCCTCTCATATAACTGTTGCTGTATTAAATAGGACAAACCTGTCTCACTCTCCATGAGGCTCTGAAGACGGATGCCACCAAAGCAGAGCTGCAGAAGTATGGCCAGGTAAATGCCAACTGATGTGTCCAACAGAAATGTCCCCTAGTGCAAAACATGTAACTCATTACACTGGGTTACCATGGCTACCCTCAGAGCAAAACCACAATAGAGAAAGTATACAGACACACCAAAGGAGCCTATAGGAAATATATTTGAATAAGAAATGTTGATACAGCTAATACCTTTTGTTTTGTCACAATAATAATTAAAAAGCTACCTGATATAGTTTTTTCCTGATGAAGAATAAAACAAGATAAATAACACATCAAATTAAATAATGTATATAGGCTACTTCCTGCGATTTAAATGTTGCTTTAGGCTAAATATTAAAAAACACAAAAGCAAAAATCAATGGTGCTGCCCAAAATACTAAACATATAAACAATGCTAGCAATTAAGGATATAGTGCCACGGTTTAACACATTTGCAGAAGCGCAGAAATATATTGCAATGATGTGATGTGCTTACCTGTAATTACGAATACATCTTGATGACGTTAATTAAGCATAAGGCTGACAGCGCTAGAGGTTTACCTGGGTGTTTACATAAGTTCATCCTCAGCAGCAGCTTCACCCATGCTTCTTTCCTGGGTTAACATGCTCCAGACCACGCCTTTCCCCAAACTCCCAGGTGGAGGCTCTGGTGTCGTGAATCATGTTCACTGAGAAGAAAGAGGCATAAGGGAGAGGTCTGTGTGTGGGGACTGCACATTTTAATATAACTAAAAACAAGGCAACAGATATCATCTTTAGGTCGTGTTTGTTTAAGATTAATAGAGATAAGAATATCAATTCATATGTAATAATAAGAAAAAAGCATAAACACGAAAAATTTATTTTGGTTTATTTCAACCTTCATTCACTGGTCCGGCATCCTTGTTTCTTTTAAATCTGATGCCACCTGCTGGACGTAGGCACTTACTGCAATTCCCCTTATAACAAAGGGCAAAGGGGGTAAATCTGGAAACAAACCTTCATTTTCAGCAATGGCAGTTGGTGTAAAGATACCACAATGTCAGTTAAATGTGCTATATGTGGTTTCATATCTTTTTGTCCCATTGCTCATCTCTGGGAGAGTGAGGTCATCCCCACAAAGGCCACATGTCAACAGTCGGATGTGTACATCACGAGTAGCTATAGGGCTGTGTCTGCATATCTAGGCCAATCTTTACTAGCTGTTTTTTCAAGGTGGTTAAAATAAAGTGGTTAGGGCATTGTGCCGGATGAGAAGCTTTGCGAGGTTTTAGGCCAAATGCATGATTGTCCATGCGTTTTGTTTTCACTCAGGTTTTTGGTGGAGAACAATGAAATTAAATAGAGATGCTTCTTAACAAAAAATGAATTAGAATAGAAAGTGATCATATGAGACAGACACAATTATGTTTTACATGTGGGTTCTCTTCTCTGTGAGCTAGGGAAGAGAAACACTTGTAGTCAGATACAAGATTATCTACATGGATTATCTATAAAACTGAATTTAATTGTGAATTTAAAATAATGATTTCACAAACAAAATCGATAAGATCAACATTAACCAGATTCGGGGCGATAGGTGGGCAGCGGCTCAGAGAACATCAGCACACAAACCCAAAAGGCAGTGGAATCATTCCAGCTCCGCACTGAGCATGTTGTTGTGTCCTTGGTCAAAATAGATTATATATAGATTATATACAGTTTTACACACTCGTAAATGACTGATTGGTGGTGGTGCTAATCAGTGGATCTGTCCACCCAAAGGCTGCTGTGGATATAATATATGTTATACCAGAGAGTTTGGATTAAGGGCATAGACCTGCAGACATAAACCCTGTAGGGTTTATGTCCAAGGCTGTCCTAAAACCATAAAAAAGATATCACATATAAGTGAAGTTGATACAACAGTCAACTGTTCTGCACTGCACAAGTTCCAGGTGGGACAAGGAATGCCTTTTATTTGGGGCGACAAAAGCATTTACAAGAAACAAACAAAGAAGAAACCACAAAGATAAGTCAGAATCGCAAATTAAGTTATTGAGCTGAAGGGAGCTATTTTTTTAAGTTGTATGATCAAGACTGTTTTTTTTAATCCAGGGCATTAGATAGGTATGGTAGTAGATATGTCTATAAGCCTTTTATTTATTTATTTAAAAATTACAATTAACTGCGTGTGTTAATTTGGTGCACTACTCATGTTAGAAAAGTAGAGCATAATTTCTGTGGCAGTTATTTATAGGTTCCTACAATAGCATTACTACACTATCAATAATTATAGTAGAACTATATTTATAGCCATGCAGCCAGTTCAGTAAAGTTGAAGTTACACTTCCCCACCTTGGTTCCTGTGTCTTATGTGAGTGTCTGATCTAAAAGCTTAAATATTATATTAAAGCTTCAACACAGGCCAGAAGCTTATTCTAAAAGACTTATCATCAGCAAAATGAATCAGCCTGTCTCTAGAAAACCTGTTATGACTCAGACTGTGGGTGTAGAGTTGCACCTGATTGAAAAACTAATATGGTGACTGAGCACAAAAACATATCGTCATTTAAAGAATATTCTAAAATTTGATGTCATAATTTCATATGGAGAACTGTAGGAGAGGCAAGGTTTGCAATGAAATATCCAAATATAACAGAAACAGAAACCTCACAAAAGTGAACTAGATAATTATTTGTGAGATTGAGATTGGGTCTACAAACTAGCCACTGGTTATTGTTATTCTTGTGGCTTAAAGTCATTTGCACAGGTAACAATGACACAATTGAGACTGAACAATGTCAAAACTGATTGTATAAAAACAATGTCACATTTTCATGTTCAGACAGAGAATTTTTTGAACTTTGTGCCCTTTCTCTTTCAGTCTGCAGTCTGACAGTTAAAGAGCAAATTAGACCACATTTTACAATATGGGCAATGTTCATGAGAACTCTATCAGCTCTTTCAGTCTGCAAGTTACCGCCATATAGCATTATTGATGATGATGCATTATATTGTAGTTGTAGTTTTATAAAATTAACTAATAATCTAGTTTAAAACAAATGCAATCAAAATTTTAGTTGTTATTGTTGCTGAAAGATAAACTGTGGGATTAGCTCACTCTGTGGTTAAAGTGAGTCAAATGTACATTTTCAACAAAACAAAAAGCCACGAAAAAGATCTCCCCCACTGTTCATTGGGCAACCCCCACACTCACCACACCTGAAAAATTTCATGTGGATTGGGTACGCTGGTGCCTGAAAAAACACTTTTTTGCAGTCTGTCAAATTCAAATCAAAGCTCAACAAAGCATTTGACAAATGTTTATTATTTTTACACAGGCGAGGCAAGGTGAGTGTGGCAAGACCATAGCCATGTGTTTCTGTAATATAATGCTCCACAAAGAGACAAATAAACAGACAAATAAAGTCTTGTTTGTGAGTCATTTCACAACCATACCTATTGGTTTTATGGCTGCCACGTTGTGGTTAAAGCTTCAGCTTCAGCAGAGTGAGGAAACCTGATGTCTTTTGGCACGCAAAATGCACACGTGTGCCTGACAGTGTGAGACTCACTGACAGGGATGGGGACCTTTTCTGTGGGATACTGTGGGGGTATACTGTGTATGCATTATATGAATGTAGTGTCATATTCAGACATTTAAAGTTTTAATTTTGACATATGATCTGATATTGATGTAACATGTAACAACTGATGTAACAACTGATATAACATAGTGGTTGGCATTCACATAATGCACTCCTGTGTTGGCTTCTTGTAGGGCCTTTGGTGGTAAGTGTCGATGTTCTCTCCTGGTGTGCATCGCCTTACTCAAGGCTCTGTGGTGTCCTACCATTATAACTTGTGCAGTAGGTTCTCTCTGGAGCCAGGTTCCTGTTAGAAATATTCAGAATCTTAGTAGGACTTTCCTGGTTGAACGCACAGTTGGTTTTTCCTCGAACTGAAGGTAGCCCCTATGGAGGATAACGTCCAAACAGATCCATGCATTGTGAGATATATGTGATGGAAGCCGCACAATTATATTAATATGGGTGGTTGGTCACTTGGGTCACCACTACACTGCTGTGCTGGAGAAGCATAGTTTTGAAATGTACAGATATCCAGTTGTTGTGTGTTTAAAAGTCACATGTGGTTTCACCGTTACTTTGTGGGAATATGACTTGTCTCACCTGGTATTCCCCTTCATTTTCCAGAGTAATTACTCAGCAACTTCAATGTTTACATTTGTGGAAACTTTGAGACACATTTCCACTTCCTCCCATTTTTAATAGTAGTAATGAGACTTCTTTTAGATCTGTTCAAAATATGGGGTCTTTTTATATTCATTTATATGATAGAGGCCAATGTGAGGACTGATTTCATCTACAAACTAATCACAGAGAGAAATGACCAAGGCTCAGATTTGATTAAAATGGTTCAAACTGAGAGTGGGAGTGTGTTTAGCTTTTGAAATTATGCATAATCTGAATAAAGCATTGCACTACAGTCACAATAATTTACTGTTAATATGATGCCAAATATGTTTTTTGTGCACAAAGTTCTCACTCGTGCTGCCTGCTCTGCTTCTGTGCTGAGTCTTTTGTTGGGTCAGCGTTAATCAGCATAAAAATTAGAAAGACAAAGATTTGGTTCTTTTTAAAAAATTAGATCCGGTTCCAACCATTCACATTAAGGAACTGTTCAAAAGAGCCGACTCATTCACGAACGTCACATTGCTATTTAATAGTCTCTACCAATAAAATACATGAAATTAACTTTTTAGTAACGCCTGCAAATATTTTATTTGGTAACCTACAAATTCAAACAGCATTGCACATTCACATTGCAGATGTCAAGACTTGTATTAAATCATGTCTGGGCCTTACTGTAACCAACAGATCTACATAAAATGCATCAGATCAGCACAAGCTAAAATGAACTGAACAAGTAAATGAACTGCAAGGTGCACCAGGGTGCAGTAACCCCTATTGTAATCATAATTAATTTGCTGGTGGGGAAACAAGAGGCAAAAGACACAGCGCAGCAAATCAAAAGAGAAAGGGAGACACAAGAGGAGGATATGAACAGGACAGCCCCTCTCTGACTATCAATCTGCACAACGGGGGCTCAGAGAGCACTGCCATAGGTGTGCATAACATTGAGCAGTGTGTCAACTTACTCACCAGCGCTACTCATCAGCTCAAGGTAAGGACTAGGCTTTAGATCTTAAAAGATATCTGCTGGTTAGAATTTAATATATCAAATGTAATGCTTGAATTCCACAGTAAAAACATAGAAAATTCTTCCAGGTTTGTCCCACTTTTAGCATGTATGTACAATATAATTCAAACTTTTTTAAATTTCTGGCACATGTGGAGGCATCAGACAGTTTTTTGTGCTATACTGAAAGGCGTAGTGTCTCATGTGAGTGCACATAGCAGATATATAATGGCAGAAGTATGTATTTATAACCTTATGGGCTTCTCACCACCGCACACAGGGCATGGTGCCTCTTTGAAATGTTGTTTTGTTGCTCCTGTGTAAGGCTAGGCACAGTGCGAGCGAACGACAAAAATAAAAACAGAGAAGTTAGCTGTCCATGACACTTTGAAGTAATAATCTGTGAAGTTACAGCTTGCATCTGAAGCCATTTCCGCATAAAGAATATTGCTTGTATAATGAATAAAAAATGTGAAGTGTGATTAGTTGAGCTATCTTATAAACAAAAACAAGACAAAAATGTCAAAGTCTATAAAAAGGTTAACATATATGTAAAAACACTTTCATGCTTAAAACCTGCACCATAAAATAAAGAGAGGAGGTCATAGATAAAAAAGGAATAGAAGGGAGGAAGTAGACTGAGTATGTCCAGCACAGTGAGATAAGATCTTTTTTTATAATCTCGGTTAAGAACACGTTTTAGTTTGGCTTTGACTGCATAACGTATTGTATATTGTGATATTTTGTCAGATTCTATGATGTTTCAGCTCTGTCTACCCTTTTTTCTGCATCTCTAAAATTGCAAATATTTGTGTTACATACATGGGTACTTGACATTTGGGGTTGTATGACCTTTTTTCTATCCTGCGGTGTGACACTCCTTTGTAGGAAAGTAAGGAAATATAGCCGCAGGACATCAAACAGGCACATGTTCAAAGTTTTTCAGAAAAGTTGGATTTTACAAAATAATAATTATTTATTTTGACCTGCAGCTTAAACCCATAACCCATAAGCTCTTCCTGGTGCATATATGTCATGATGCGCTCCTTCTGGCTTTTGTTTAACTGTCTTTTTAAAGATTTACGTTAGTGATAAAGGTGTATTTTTATTTAATAATGTACACATGCTTCCCTTTATACTAACACCTTCGTGAGCCGTCTCTGTCACAAGTGACTCATTGCATAATTTTTTGAGGAAAAATGTTATAGTCACACCACAGGGCATTTTAGTGTTTTTTGTTAAAGTACAAAGAAATGAAATACGACTTGAATCTAAAACAATGTATAATTTATAGAATACATATTTGTGCACTGCTGACTTTAATTTTTGAGGAAGAAAAACATTATTTAGAAAGTAATTTAAAGTGATAACGCTGAAAATGGGTACCACGTCAAGTACCCACATACAAAAAAACATCTATTATATTGTTGACGTTAATGTTTCGTATTTCCTGTGTAAGATTACAGCATACATCCAGTGACTTTAGGCCTTAAACTTTTGCTTTAAAGAAGGCTACATATGGCTTGTAAGAGTTAATAGCAAAATTTACTAAAGTCTAGAGGATTAAAATGATCTAATTTCACCCCAACAAAGATATTTACATGGAACAGCAAAAAGTAACATACACCTGACTATGGCCAAATTAAAAAAAAAAAAATTAAATAAGACACACGCTTAGATTCATTGCTTTATTGTCTTGTTTATTGCAGCTTACCAGAATGGAGTCCCGGTTTCTGAACTTTGAGAGACCTCAAAACCTGTTTGATCTTGACAATGATGTGACGCGTAGAGGTTCTCGTCGCAAAAGGGAGTTCATACCTGATGAGCAGAAAGATGCCCTTTACTGGGAGAAGCGGCGTAAAAACAATGAAGCAGCAAAGAAGTCACGGGAGAAGAGAAGAATGAACGACTATGTGCTTGAAACTTATGTCATGGCTCTGAAAGAGGAGAACACACGACTCAAAGCTGAAATGATGGCCATTAAGATCCACTTTGGTCTAGCTCACCCCGCTGCCTACACCGCCTACCAGCTGTCCCACATGCAGGACCAGGCCCGTAACAGTGCTCACGTACGGGCCCCCCATCTTGCTCTGCAAATGGACTACTGGAGAAGTCAAGAATCCCCCGTGTGGTCCTCCTCACAACATCCTCGTCCAGTCTTCATGCCTATACCCCAAACAAGAGCCAATCCTTATTTAAACCAGCATGGTGGCACAAACTCTAGTCTGTCCACTGCACTCATTTATCCTGAAATGTTCAAACAAAGCCAACTTCATCAACCTGATGTTGTGCATATGCCGAGGAGGCCAAGTTCCAGAAAAGACCTTTGGGAGGAAGATGAGCAACAGGTCCCTCGAATTTCCCAGCTGCCTGGTCCTATGCAAACACCAAAGCACAGCCCAGACAGAGACAGGCGTTACTTATGTTCATAATCAAGTGCATTGCTACAGGTAAACATGTTGTTGCATATGTCTCATGTACGTTCATTAACATGACAGTCCTGACCAAGTAAAAAAAGAATTAAAATATATAAATATAAGGTCAGTTGTCTTGCTTGGGCTTGCTTATTGGCTATAACTACTGCGTATACTTATAAACTAAGTTGAAATGACAACTGCAAAGAGGTTTGGTTTTCCTGTGTGGGCAGAAGTTGTCATCTTCCTACATTGTGTGACCATTATAATCTTCCAGTTGCCTATATTTGGGTTTCTTTGTAACATTCATCTGAAAGCATAGATCAAAAAATCTTCAGACACTGTCAAGAGTTGTGTGCTGTTCATGTTTACGCCAGTGTTGACCTTAATGAAGAATATTTGTGTTAAAATCTAATAAGGTTAGGCTACTTGCTTTCTTTTGTACTTGTCCTCAGTCCTATAACAGTGAATAAACAAAATATTTATCTGTTGGCGCAATGTGCGAACCTGCAGCAGCCCAGGACATGTGGTAATACTGTAACTGCAAGCATTGTTTTGTTTGTTTTGATTGTAGTGTTCTGTATTTTAACAGGGCGCTCATGAAAAAAGAGTCTGGTACTTGCCATTGGGCTCCGCCTATATAAATAAAGATAAATGAAAAAAAAAAAAAAAATTTTTTAATGAATTAAACCACCGAATTAAGCCTACCTACCTGATAGTAGGATAAATTAGGCCTATTGGCCTAATTAACAAACAATCAGGGATATTTTTTTCTATTTCATACGATATTGCGATGTTCTAAAAACAAGTGTGGATATTACCTAGTCTGTTTGTAAACTATTTACAACTATTAGGCATATTAAAAAGCCAATAGGCCCTCAAATATTTTTGAGAGCATAGCCACAGAGTCCACCCGCCATCACTACGCACCAACGCTCTTCAGACAGTAGGTCTAGGCAGGAGATTACAGTGTCACCTAGTGGAAACTAGGATATAGGCCTACACATCTATGGGTTGTGAATATTTTATGGCCTAGAGGACGACATCATGAAAACAGGATGTTCAGGACTTTGAGGTTGTAGCCGCTTTCACAGCTAGTCTATGTGCCCGTGTGTGTTTTGTTCCATAAATAGGCTGTTAAGATTAAGTGTGAAGATGTGATGAGAAATGACTCATTATGGCCAACCCCAAGATGTTAATATGACACGTCTGTGTGGTCTGGGTATTATAAACCTTTTAAAAACTGTAAATTGAGTGCTATTTGGTTTGGTTGGTTACTTTGTCAAGTAGGTCTATGTAGAAATAGTAGATACATCACAGATGATGAAATCAAGAAAAGACATCAAAAACCTTTTTATGCAGAATTTTCTCGTTGTGATGATCGCATATCCATGTGGTGATGTAATTATAAAATATTAAAGTAAAGTAAAAGTATTCCAAATGAAACAGAAATATCACAGCGAGGGGTCACGGATGTACACAATGTCAAAAATAAACTTTGAACATTTAACAAAAAAAAAGTGAGAAACAGATGACTGCAGTAAAAAGGCAACAGTAGGCATCGTCAAATCTGATCTGAATAGCATGCTTTATAAATAGTTCGTTTCATTTTATAAAACAATACAAAACAGTCTAGCACAATCCGCAGACACAATGCTTCATATATTACAACATGAATCATAGTTTGAGCACATAACGATAAATGCACTCAAATGGACATGTACACAGAGGGTGTCATTAGATAAATTTAATTCAAGATTGGACACAAATATGTCGTTTGTGCATTATGTTATGATCTAATAGTATGGTATGCCTAATTTACACTACTCCTGTGTTGTGTGCTCCCATTAGGCAACTTTCTTTTCAACCATTAGGGGGCAGTGTAACAACATCTAACTGCCCGTAGTAGCCTTTGGACCACTAAAATGAGGCAACAAGTCAACAGATGAAAACTGGTAAGAATTCAAAACGTCATACACACAATCTATAATTTATTGTTGAAACAGTGTCGTGAAAGAAAAATATAATCACATTTGGTAATAATTATACATGTAAAGGAAGAAAGAATAATATTTTAAGATTTCCTTTCTGAGCCTGGGTAAGAATTCTCTTAACGCCTTACCTTCAGTTGAATAAATCAACCAAAAATCTGATTGTTCCTAGAAATGGAATGCAGTGGTACTGTCCTGTACTCCCCAAAATAATCTAAGGTCTGACATATATGACCCTCATGATGTGATGTGAGCACTCTGGGAGCAGGCACGTCTCAGCGCAATATCTGTCTGATAAACCAAAGTGTGAGAGGGTAAATGCTCTGGGAATCATGGCAATCTATTGGAAAAGGCAGCTTTAACTAGAGATTTACTTCAATCAGATTATTCAACACAATTTAAAAACAACCACAAATGTGCAGTTTTCAACAATTACAAAATAATATTTTACATCTATACAGATGTTCTAACTGTACAACTGAACATATTTAACATGAGAGAAGGTTAAATACAACCAACATTTACAAATATCAGTTTATAAACATTGATAAGGAATATTACAGATTATAGCCTATAGTATAAAGATTGTAACAATGTCCTCTATGTTGTTCAATGGTCGTCTAAACTGTGCATGTGGCTATTGTTCCCTTGCTTTAACTCATTCGAGTGGTGCTTTGGACTAATCTTGGCAGTGTTAGACTACAGCCTTTTGTTACTTGTCAAATTACCAGGGTACTGAACTCCTGAATGTAACAATTGTAAAACAAAATAGTAGCCTATCCTTTCAAATAAACTTTGGCAAGTCCTTGGCATTTATGAAGCACCAATCTGGTTCATAATAAAATTATTAATTTGGAGATTTTAAAAGAACTATGATGGCAACTCAAAGAAGGAAAGATCGCAAAAGTCTACTTATTTTTCATGTTTAGTTGGCAAATGGCCTATAATGGTTAAATATATAGGTAAATATATGCTTATACATTTTGTTGCTTGGTCTATACAATAATTTGAGTCCCATTCGGCCACAAAAGTATAACAAGTCCCAGTGTGCAATGTTAATACATAATGTAAAAAGTCATTAGATAAAAAAGGTCTACTAAAGTTTTTGTTTTTTATGTTTGTAGCTTTACAAGGCTTGTAAACATGTTTTATTAAAAAAAAAAAAAAAAAAAAAAAAAAAGTCAATTTATATCATCTTCATGTTGAACTTTCGTGCCCCACCCTGTCCTCCGCTGGCTGCAGGTCCATCCACCTTTCTAAAGGAATACTCCACAGAAAAGTTGTTTTTGTGCTGCCCTCTGCCTCGACTCCACACAAACAGTAGAATGAAACAGAACAGGACCACTCCTAGAAACATGATGCAGCCCATGGCTGTGGATATGAGGATTGTCTTTAGATCCAGAGTAAACTTTAAAAAGACCTTAGTATCATTTAGATTTGTATCATTCAGGTCCCCAGTGTAGTAGGTACGGTTTGCCATGAGTGCTGCATCGAGAGGCAGTCCACTTACTGTAAGAGTGGCAAAGTAAGTGTCATTTCCACCTGCATTACTGGCTATACAGATATAGGTCCCACTGTCTGTAACTTGAGCATAGCGTATTTCCAATGTGCCCTCCGGTAAGACAGTGAGACGACCTGTACTCTTTGTGGTGATACGGCGGCGTTGGGGAGAGATCCAAAAAATAACAGGAGCTGGTTCACCTTCTGCTCTGCAAATGAAGGACACCACCTGTCCCTCGCGGGCATTTATCTGCTGCAGTTTCCTGTTACGGATTTTGGGCTTTTGACAAGTAAAGTGTTCAAAAAGAGCCGAGTCTGAGAAAGCGGAAAGAGCCCTGCCTTGCACCTCCACAGGTGTTGTGCACACCGGGGGAGCGCTGTCAAAGTTTAGCGTCTTCCTGCGCTGGAGGATCCACAGTAAGCGGCAGTCACAGGCTAACGGGTTTCCGTCCAAACGCACTGTCTCCAGGGTGTTGACGGACTGGAAGGCCCCCTCCTCCAGTGTCACCAGGCTGTTAGTGGAGAAGTTAAGGAGGCGGATTTGTCTGAGCCCTCCCAGTGCATATGGCTGAACTGTCACAAGGTTAGTGCTGACTAAATGCAGCTCCTTCAGTCTGACGAGGTCTCGCAGGGCCCAGGACTCAAGCACAGAGATGGGGTTATAGGAGAGGTTGAGACTGGTGAGGTGGGCCAGACTGCGCAGAGCAGAGGTGGGTACAGAGGTGATGTTGGTGTGTGTAATAGACAGCCAGGACAAGTTAAGACCCTGCAGACTGTGAGGGGAGATGTACTCTAAAAAGGGCCAGTGGTCGATCTCCAAGCCCCTCAAATTGCCCAGTTTACGAAAGTTCTGATCTTCTAAGGCAGAGATACTGAGGTAGCGAAGCCGTAAAATCACGAGATTATGCAGATAAGACAATGACTGGCTTGACACAGAAGTCAAATTACATCTTTCAATGGTCAGCTCTCTAAGGCCTACCAGACCCATGAAAGCCTTGTTCGCAATATAAACAAGATCATTGTCCCCCACTTCAAGATTTTTCAGACTTTTTAGGTCTTGGAAAGTAAAGTCTAACAGAATTACAATTTTATTCCCGCTTAGGTCCAGTGAAGTTAAGTTGGTAAGACGTGAGAAAGCTCCCATGGGCACCAGTTTCAATTGGTTTCCCCGAAGAGAGAGAGACTGCAGATTCTGAAGACTTGAAAATGCATTGGGTTCAAGCACACTAATCATGTTGTCACTTAGGTCCAACTTTTCAAGGCGAGGATATGCAAGCAGGTCCCCATGTTCAACCCAGCGAAGTTTATTACCACTCAGGTCCAAGATCCTTGTGTCTGAGGGTATGGCCTCTGGGAGCGCACTCAGTCTTTTATTATTACAAGACACTGTCTTGAGCTTGGAGAGACACTCACATCGCTGGGGACATCCTTGGCCTAGGATGGGCGACACAACAATCATTACCAGGATGAAGAGTATCACTAGTGTCCAGCAAACATCCTGGCTCAGGCACCCCGCCATGGCCCTCCTTCAGTGCTCCGTTTAGCTCTGGGCTGGGGTCAAATTAGTGGGTCAGACACCTGAAAGAAAAAAAAAACCAAATATGAGAAAAATGTGAGCAAGACATAGACAATGTGACACAAATTAAGCGAATCAAATCCTTTCATTGGTACCAATCCAATAGTAAATGAGTACAATTGCAATCACACACTCTAATTGGCCCTGACACAGCAGTGAAATTAAAGCTAGCGCTCCGAGATAATCTACAAAGGCCTGGATCTGTGGCGCTTAGAAAAGCTGACAATAGGTCTGTTAGCCGGGAAAAGCAGTTGGCATTTGAGCCAAAGCCAATTCACAAAATCCCCTAATAGTCATGAGCCCATTTTGTATCCAGTCTACGCAATTTTGAGGAAAATGTAATACTGCATTCTGTACAGCAAACATCTCAACAAGCAGGAACAGCAGTTGCAGGTTCTGAAAAGCATTTCAGTCTTTTCAGCCTAAGCATAGACCTAAAATATAAGGAGTGCATGTGCAGAGGCATTCTGCCAGAGACATCAAACACAAGCTGACTATATGTGGCGGCTGGTATGTGAGTTGAGAGGCAGACAGCTTTGTACAGGTCTTTGACAATGTCAGTCAGCAGAGAGGCCGGGGATATGATCCAGTGCTTCACAATAACTCAGGACATCTCATCAGTGGCACTGGTCTCTGAGGCACGGCGCTTATTGTTAGCCTAAACTGACCTGTCTATGGAGCTCATATAACACACACAGACAACATGCGCACAAGGACAGGCCTTTAACAACAATGTACTTTAACATGATACTGAGTGTTTTTTCAGGAGAACAGGCACTGTTGGAGTTGACAAAAGCTATATGATCAGACAGCCTTATGACCTCTGCCAGATGAAGCAGGTAATAATAGTATCTCCATTGTGGCACCTGGGTTGGACAAATATGTGGTTGTTTTGCTCAAAATACGTTTGAATTGACAACAGTCTAATCATAGGGGCTAATGTCAAATGTTCATCTGAGATTAGTGTCAATAAGTAGAAAGGTAGTGACCCAACAACTTTCTGAAGGCTAATGTCACATACACAGTGTACTATCTGCATATAAGACAAATATTGTATTATACTTATTGTACAAGCACCAGTATTAAGAATGGATACATAACCCTGTATTTGGCATTTGCAGTGCTGTTTACAGGGTTTCTACTTACAACCTGCAACTTTTACAGTTAATAATCTTGCCCTCAACTGACCAGAGCACTGCGATAAAGAGTCCTATTAGCTCCATAAACTATTAGTTGAACTATTTGGAAAGTATAAGCTGATGAGAATGACATGCAGAGCACAACGACCAGTGAAGCAATAAGAGTCCCATAAGAGTGGCTTTATATTTAGAACAAACTATGAGACTGTGGAGAAAGGCATTTGTCAGAAAGAAGATATTCACAAGTTTAGCCGTTGACAAGTGATAATAGATGTTTGTTGAGCCCATAATGTCTTCTCAACGTGTTTATGATATTTAACAGCAAGATTGCCAGCAAATGCATGATAAGTTTTCTTACCTGCATCTCGAATTTATTTTAAGTCTCTTATTAAATCAGCGTAACACTAACAGCAATAACAAAACATTGCAAACTATTTTAACAAAGCATATATCAAATATCTAAGTCTGTCACATCAGTTTTTCCAGCCCATATCAGTAGCAGTCACTCACTAGGGCCTATAGGACACAGGTCAGCAGCAGGTGGACAGCAGTGGTCTGAATGCAGCATGTCCCACACAGAGCTAGAGTCTACTGTTACCTGCAGTAAGCAGCGGTCAAAAATAACTGTCAACTATTTCATAACACTGCGGGCCAGACGGCACGCTGTTGACCTTTGGAGGAAGCAAGTGACAGACAGATAAAAATTCTTCTCCTAACAGCATGCCAGGATATGGATAATTTTTCAGTTTACCTATAGGAACAAATTAGAAGTCAGAATGTACACCTAATAAATTACCTTAAACCTACCACATAGAGTCATATAGGCAGCCTACTATATTTTTATCTATAGGCTTTATTGATAGGCAACACAGCAGCAAATGGTAAAGAAAACAGCGAGGGAACATTTGGCTACAAAGAAATGCACATTGCCTTGCATTTTCATGTAGAGATGGGTGATATGCCAATTTTCTTTGAGACAGATCACAATTTCGATTTTATCTTGATTCATGTAGACTTTATAATGCCTTTAAGTTGTAAATAAAGTCATTTGCTTGTTCTGAGAGTTCATACTATGGCTGGGTA
>KN471271.1:83895-95492 GCA_000787095.1 Periophthalmodon schlosseri | reverse complement strand
TTTTTCCCCCCTGCCACTTGCTTAGAGCCTTAGAGGGTTGACCAATAGGAGGAGTAGGTGGGAAAAAGTGTCTGTTGGAGCATTGAGCTACATTAAGCAGATAAGCACCGAATCATAATCTGATGATATGACCAAAAAAGTATATTGTCACATGGATGAGATCACGATTCAATTTTTATCACCATACTGCCCAGCCTTACTTCAGATCTAATGTTGAGGCACATGGCAGCACCCTAGTTTTTCAGCATTTACAAATCTGCTCTAATAGTTGTTTACCATTCTTGTTAAATGAGCTTGAGACACTAGCACAAAGAACATACAGGTATATTTTGTTCCTGAACGAGAGGAACTGTGCATTACTGTTGCAGCTGCTAGCGCTTAATGTGAACCAAGTTGTTTGACAGTAGGTTAACTTATTTATAGTTAAAGCTGCATACAGAAAATAGCAAGTCAAGTTGACCAAAAACATAACGTGGACCAACTCCATGACAGTGCCATGACAGTACTCTCCACTGTTCTCCTCTGTTGTCACTGCTCTGCTGTATCGCACACTCAGCAAAAATACACCTGTGCATTCCACCTTCAAGAGCTGACCTCATCTGAGTGAGCCATCCTCCAGCTGCCTGCAGAGCGCACAGCCTCATTAGCTCTTCACACATAAAGGACATTTCCTGACATTTAAGTCACACTCACACACACACACACACACACACACACACACACACACACACACACACACACACATACACACTGGCACCATGATTAAGGTCTCATTACTTCTCAAATGCCTCACTGCTCTTTAGTGTTTGTGCTTTTAACTATACCGAGAGTTTCTTTCTCCTTTATCATATTTTCTTAACTGTGGCAAAGCCTGGTTGGCCCTGGCCATGAACCTGAGAAGGGTCCCACCAGGCATTAAGCTGCAGGCGGTTCCTGAAAGCGGCACCAGTGGCATTGTAGAATGGGTCACATGCAGAGGATACATTTCTCTATAAGGACAATAGTGTTCATTAACCTAAACATAACACAGAAGAACTTCCAATCCTGCTTTAATGAAACACACAGGGTCATGTCCCTGTAGCACTCTCACTGTCTGTTAGATGCACTTAACAGGAAGAGAAGAGGTAATAGATAGCAATCTGTAACCACACTGTACAAAAGAGCTTAGAAATCCCAGTGCTCCTCTAATTGCTTCAGTGGTGAAATGTCACCTGTAGTTCATGGCTGTCAATATCTCCTGGCATGGCCATGTTTAATTTATCTGAAGTAGGCTTTAGTCTGAGAGTGTAACTTAGATGGCAAAGTGTAAAGACTGGCCTGAACACTGCAAAGAGACAAAGAGGACAGAGACGTAGGAGCAGAATTTTTAAACTAAAGAAATTACAATTGCAGGTTAGCTATAGCAACGGAGCCAAATTTAGCCTGAAGTGTGGGCTGAGGACAGTAAGGACAGAGCATGTTCTGCCACTTCTGTCCTCTTCTCTCTGCAATAACATCAGCCATACACATTCCACAGTCTCTTTTTTTTCTAACCGAACCCATTAAGGGCTGAAAGACAGCACATTAAGCTAACAAGGCTTTTGCCATTTTCAGCGTTCTCCCCTATTAAAAATAATGAATGATGAGGCCCCTGCATGTTTTTACATGAGGGCATTATGATGGCATCTGACTAAGACCACTGTGGGTGGAGAGGTGCAATTTACATATTATACACTTTAATGTATGCTTGTGACCTTCTTGGGCTACTGAAAGAAATGGGGTGAAAAATACAGTATTAAAAGGATCAGCCTAGATCTGCATGTTTTTTTTTTCATACTGTGAATTCATATATTTATTATAGCGTATACACTGTCCTCAATAGAGTCAGTATTTAAGTCGTGTATATCTTGTATGTACAGTCAAACGTTCATGTCTTTCCAGTGAAGTTCTTGTCAGTGTTCCTGTGCAGGTGTAGGAAATGGTTGACAAATGAGCATGAGTGTGTCGGAGAGTGTGGGTGTAGACTCACAGGCCGAAGCATCACATCCACACAGCTCCTCAAATGGCTGCGCTCACACTGATGTCTGCGCTGTGCCCACTCATCACACTTTACATAAGCTCTGCGCCAGTGTCCCCCAGAGAAAAACACATTAGTCATTTTATACTGAGGGAAGCCATCTCCCTGTAGGGTCTGAGCAGGAACACCCTGCAGCCCGTGGCAGTCTGGGACCCATGCAAACACACAAATAGGTCATTTTGTATGGAACCTCACCGGACAGGGTAGAGACAGCCTGTGTCTTTTTCTGGCCTGTAACTTAGCCTCGCAGGGCAGTGATGGATGGTTATTACTGGTATTGTCATGCCATATACCAAAGGCAAGGACACCCATTACCACTGAGTACAAAGCAGGTCGGCACATAGAGTACAGTGAGTGTAAATATGAGAGTAACTAACTTCAGCCAAGAAGATTGATGGAGGTTATCATGTGCAAACTGTATTGTAATATGCTTTGCTCCGGTATCTTGCCTCACAGCAGCATTCAGATCTGATATGAAATTTCCACTCTACACTTTGGTTGTGGGGTAAAATAGTGGCTTAAAAGGTGCCAAGTGGGACTTTTATTACTATAATGAATTACAAAGACGTTCTTAAATTACAGTCGTGAAAGACGTCTCACTTCTGCCCTATGCGTGAACAGTGAAACTAAAGGACACAATAGGAGTGATTAAGAATGTGTCTTGCTGAGGACCATGAATCTTTAATAGGAGAGAATAGTTCCAGGACTTATCGACGAAAAGGCTTCTCTGAACAGTAGCTGAATTATTGAAGACGTTATGCTGTATGGTCATGACCCACTGACATAGAGACTTTGACCTCACCTGGGGCTGTGTATGGCCGCATACCCATACACACAGAGGGAAACATATGATACTCCTGAGGCACCATCTGCAGCATTGATGAATAACATGACTCTACATGATTGATGGAAGCACACTTATAGTCGTATCCTTTTACAAAGTAGTTTTCCAAGTTGTTATAAATGTAAAAAACATAAAATACAACTGTTACTGTCAACTATAATCATTCAAAATTATACCATTTATTGTAAAGTAGAAAGAAATCATTAATTTAATTAGCAAATAAGAGTAATAACAATAAAAATAAATGCAATTAAGAAATATATTTTATGTACAACCCTATGATATTACATTTATAGCATCCTTATGTAAGCTTAGTGGCGACCTTAACTCCACCATTAGTTTCCACTGTGTATTATTTATTATTCATTGAGACAAGATCAGATTGGCAGGGTCTGATGCTATAGCTTTAGTTTTTGAATACAAGCCTTTCCCTGACTACTTAAATAATTAATTTTAGCCAAGAATACATGCGATATCTAGTCTATACAATACCAATACAAAAGAAAGGGGTATCAAATGTGTTGCAGAAACAAACTAAAATATTTAATTTAAAAAAATATAAAGTGAGGCTTGCATAAATCGCATCATGTGTTTTTTGCATGAATTCAAGCTCTCCAGTCTAAAGAGACCACTGGACAATGATTCAGGGTGACATTGCAGCCAGCATTGCTTCCTGAAGCAATGCTGGCTTTCTCAATAACTTTGCAGAAGTGGTCCACAGCATCAACACGTAACAAAGTCAAGTGTTATCTGCAATGTTCTGCACCAGTTATTTGTCGATGTGGGTGTAGAAATTGCTTGGCTTGCTGTTTATCCTGTTTCCATTTAGTGAGCTTCCACATGGAACCTTTATTCAACTGATTTTCCCTAGGGTCATTTTGGAATACATTTATACAACAGATTTCATTTCCTCCACAATTCATCTAGGCTTAGGACCAACCCCAACAGAATATATAAGCCCCTGAGGTTTGATTTTGCACTACTAGTCTTTTCCACTTCCTTCCATAATTCAACCTTCTACAGCTCAAATCTCATTGTAGTACAGAAAATAACCAAAATTTTCCCAGTGGTACAATGAAAAAGTGCCCACAATTAATACTGACCCCCCAAAAAATTTCTGTTCCATCTGTCATGTGTTGAACGATAAATCGATATAGTAATTATCGTGACACGCCTAGGGAGAAGTTATACATTTCATCATAAAAATACATTGCAGTTATTCTATAGGAAGATGTAACAATAGCATTTGCAACACATGTGACTTGTGTTCCTCTCAAATATAAAATGCTATTGTCCCATTATAACTATAGCCCAAAGCAAGTAAACCAGTGACTTGTGCCTTCCTTGCCCTGGACAAATGTGCTGTGGCCAAAAGCCCTATTAAACGGACATAGTCTGTTGGTGGCTTGTATGATCAGAGTGTGTCATTCTGTCCCTAGGCGACCTTTCATGCTGTAAGACGGATAACAAGTGACACCCCATAAGAAAATACAGGGACATAATTGGGTAAGGGATGTATTGTTTGCGCTCAGCTAATAGATCAAAGATGAAATTTGTCCTTGTAATCGGTATGGAGCTGTTCTTTAGAAAAACAAGCAGACATTTGTTATAAGGTCACAGAGATAGTGATGTCTAGCAATTGCTAAAGCTGAGAGACATTTTCAGCTCAACAACATCAAGGGAAACCAATGCCCTTGAAAGCAGCCAGATCAAATACCAAATGTAATGGCTTGGAAACATCTATCGCTTTGTAACTGACTATAACTTCAGTGTAAATGGCTGTTTGTCAACTCATTTATCCTGATTGCTTCAGTGAGCATGGCACCAGTTCAAGCCATCACTGAGTAATGCTGCTCCTCAATATCATTATGTTCGTGGAGTCGTGTTTAACTTTGCTATTGTCAAATTGAGCCAGGAACATGGGGACAAACAAAATTGGCTTTTGTAGTTGGGTTATGTGAAATGGGAAGTTTAGAGTAATTCCTTTTATATCAATATAGATCAAAGATCTAGCTTCACATAATAAGCAAACATAAAGGCACTTCATTAATCACTGGAATGGAGAGTACTCTCTGGGATGTACTGAACAAGGTAGTCAATATCCTTCCTTAAAAACCAAAAACAAAATAAAAAATTTAATTTACTTACATATAAAGACATTTTAGCTCTCACCCCACTAAATCATCTGCACTGTGTGGGCGTAAGAGGCTCCAGTGTTGGTCCATTTCTTGGCTGAGTGGTCAGTCCACTGTGTCGGCAGCCATCACTTCGACTGTGAGCCACTCTGTGCCAACTGGCCCTAACCGCCATTCTACACTCACTGTCACTTCAATAACACTGCTCAGGGCAGCCACTAAACAAGAACAATGCAACCACAATGGGTCAGAAACCAGTGTATTGTTACATTTACACTTATCTCAGAAATGTATAAATAGCCTCAAAACACCTAATTTACTATTAAAATTGTAGAATCCATAACAGGCTAGTAAATTGTATCTTTAAGAATGATTAGTTACTTAGAAGTCTCCAATTGCTTTGTTCCTTTTGGAAAGATATAAATATACCTTTCTTGGTTGACAGCCTTTCTAACAAAGTTGTTTGCACAATATTGCATTCACTACAAGCAATTCATTTGTAAATAGAGTCGTCAAAAGTATTGATACAGAGACACTAATACTAAAACTAATAACAAAACTTGATACGTATTGATCTATATATAAAGTATAAGACCACATGAATTAAAGAAGCTACTAATTTGTTTTAAAAATTACACAAAATATGTCTAAAATAAAAAAAAAACAGTGGCATTTATTACAATGGTAGTATTGAAACCGGTATTGAGCATTGAGCAAATCCTTCAATCCAAGTTTTAAAATTTAGCATTTAGCAACACTATTTCTCAAACAACATGATAAATGGGATGATTTGTTGTGGCAGGAACAGCCAAAAGGAAATAAATTATAATGATAAGGATAAGGATGCATTTTGGTTGGAAAAAACACATTGTTCTTGATGAGTATGAGTGGGTGAAGACTAAACTAAACTAAACTAAAAATAAAAGGTTAACGTCTTGGGGGACAGTGACCTTTAGACAATCTTTTTGTTTACCAACATCTCTGTATGAAGCACAGTTAAATATCAAGCTTTATTGGACAGCAAGTAAAGCACTGCATATCAATACCCTCTTAATATTTACTTTTCCTCAACATTCTGTCACTTTGCTGTCCTGTTCGGTCTCTTAAGATTGCCCAAGAGCAAGCATCATAAGTCCAAATGTGTTGAACTGACTATAATCCTTCACGAAGCCTGCAGGCGCTGCATGTCCTTCTCATTGGCTTCATTAAAAAAGATCCCTGTCCTTTCCACTTCGTTTTCACTGCACCCTGCCGGCTCTCATCACGCAAGCCAATTACATGCGGTTATCACCAGTCAATGAGTATCTAAGAAGGGTCACACTGTTGTGTGCTGTTGCTCCCATAAAGACTCAAACAATACTGAAGGCTAAACTTTTGTTGAAAAGGGAAAGTACTCTTAATAAGAAGAGATTCACCATAAAAAAGGCCACAGTATTTCTAACTTTTGGTCATTGTTTGTTTTTGTGCATTTGATATACCAAAATAAATGCAATATCATTTATTTATGAAACACCACAAAAACTGACTTTTGCTCAGTATTACATTCGCCACCAAGACAGATTCATTTATAATCACACCTGCACCTGTTTTTAATGTTTTAGGTTGTTTTCACACTGCCACTAGTTAGGTCGAAGTAAAACAGTATTCGCTCCGAGAGGGTGCGCTTGGGCCCGTGTGAACATGACGGTCGCATTCTGCACCGCGGTAAACGGCCGGTCCGAGAGCGCTTGAAACAAGAGGTCTCGGAGTGGCTCCATCCGCAGTCTGGAGCGGGGCGAGTGCGGAGTGAACGTGACCTCGGGGCGACCTACGCAGTTCGCTGTGACTGTAAAAGTGCTTGGAATTGGGTAAAAACGCTCAGATCAAGTACTAGAGCTGCTGTTTGACACGTTCGTCTGAGGAGGGAATTTGGATCAACTTAATATCAGCAACAGGTGAGCCTGGGTCTGTCTGTGTGTCGTTCAAAAAGCGTTTTCTCCTCCGCCACCAGCGCGTACAGTCCTCACGGTGTTTAGCCACAGGTGAAAGAAAAGACTACCGCGTATAGGAGAAGCGAGCGCGTGTGCGCGTATTCACGGGGCTCTGTACATTGAAGCGCGATGTCACAGAAATACGTTCGGCGATCAGCTGTTGGACTCTCACGTGGCTCACGGTGCGTGTCTGGGGTGAATGATACGCGGTGTATGTGAACAAGGCCGGCCCCAAAATAAAGTAAATAGAACTAAATCTAGTGCGCACTGGGGTCGGTCCATAGAGCGCACCAACGTGTGAAAAGGACCTTAAACGGACCTATGTAATTATTTGTTTTTGTTTGTATTGTACTGTATTTTAACAGGGCGCCCATGAAAAAGAGGGTCTGGTACTCTCATTAGGCTCTCCATGTATAAATAAAGATTAAAAAAATAATTAATTAAAAATTGAAAGTAATCCTCAGGCCTGGCCTACAGCATTCACATCTATTCATAATTCAACAGTGAGCCGCAGCGAGGTGGAGAAAGTTGTGTTCGAGAAATAAAGCTGAGAGAGGCGTACTGGAGCGCCACTGATGGGATTGGAGCAGGAAGTCGCAGGTGAGACAAAGGGCTAAAGGCAGACAGATGCTAAAGGCTAAAGGCTACGGGCAGACACATGGAAGAGATGGAGGATAGACTGGAGTCATCCGTCGTCACTTCATCTCAAGCTGTCCGTCCACAGTAAGAAGCCAACTCAACTGACTCAGCCTTCAATCTAACCTGAACACTATGCCAGCCCTGAGCCCAGATGGGGAGTATAGACAGGAAGTTTACCACTTTTGCCCTTTTGCTCAATGAAACATAAAAGTATAAAATCAACAATATTCTAACAGACAAAGTTATTTTTCAAAAGCAGTTTATAAAGGAGTTCACAATGATGTAAACTTTTCTGAGGCCGACACTCAAGAAGCAAGGGTAAAGGTGACTATGGTTGTTGGGGTAACGGCTTGTCCAGCGGCAGACAGCTGAGGCCAACCTGAAGTCCTGATCCTCACCCAAAACCGCACATTCATCATTGGAAGTGGAAAGATTGACCACTTTCAGAAAATAAAGTCAGGTGAAATATTAGAAGAAAAAAAAGGAGAATAAAAGATATTACACAAAGCACTGCTGCATCTAAGTGTCTGCATCGTCAGCTCCTTGTGGGTATGATAATTGCATTTTGTGGCAATTAGTTTGGAGTCTAAAGAAACATAATGAGCCAAGGGACTGTGGAAGGCTTCATGAGCAGAAAATGAAAATCTGAAGCTCACTTTTTCATCGTAATATGCAGCCTGCTGTCATTTGTGACCTTTCCTTCACCCTCCCATTTTCTCCGATCTTCACTGACAGGAAACTGCACAAACTTCAGTATTTCCACAGAGAGAACGAACAGAATGCTGCCTACTGTTTTGATGCATTGGATGAAGACTACTTAAGAGCGAGTCTAAAAATCTTGAATTAAAATTTAAATTAAGCTTAAATGTCAATTAGGCCTGATCTTTTTTATTTTGTTTTCACACCACATCGAGAAAGACCATTAGCATTTCTCGTTTAATTAAAACGACAAAAATTCAGTCTGATTTATATACCACTCTGCCAATAAGCCCATTAAAAAGGAAAAGTTTTAAAAGTCAGAAAACTGGACCATATACTAAATTGCTTTGAAACTTTTGAATGTCAGCTCTTTGAAAGCACGTTTCTACTGCTGCTGTGTGGATGTATATTTATATTCTGTCTTTTATGTATTTTAATAATAAAATACTAGAAGTGTCAGAGACCCAGAGTTTATGCAGATATCAAATTTGCTTTCCCTCTTTTATCTCTCGTGCTTGAAAGTCATATGAACCTCAGTACAAGTATTTTTATGCTGCTGTTTTCTAACTATATTTGCTACAGAAGTTTATGTTGTATGTCATACCTGGAAGAGGGTATAGCACATAGAGTACTCATTGTACCGTTCCAAAACAAGGATAAATGGAGGAGGTTGAAATATCAGGACAGACAGTAATGTTGAAAGGGTTGTGTTGTCACAGTATTCAAATTTTGCAACCAGGAAAAAGCTTGATACAATGTCAGTACCACAAGGACATGGAAAATGGCAATAAAATGTAATTTATGACACAATATAATTGTGGTTTCTTCATGTATGTCATGTGATCTGATACTAGTTCTGATATAGATCAAGATCATACTCCAGTCAGGTTTTAGACCCCACCACAGCACTGAGACTGCTCTTGTCAAGGTGACAAATGACATCCGCCTGAACACTGATGCAGGCAAAGTCTCAGTCTTGATCGTATTAGATCTGAGTGCTGCTTTTGACATTATTGGTCATGGGATCCTCTTACAGAGACTAGAGGATTGGTTTGGCATCTCTGGTACTGCACTAAACTGGTTCAAGTCCCATCTAGAAGACAGGGAGTACTTTATTGAAATTGGAAACCTATGGGGTGCCCCAGGGGTCAATTCTGGGACCCCTTTTGTTCAATCTCTACATGCTGCCATTAGGCCAGTTAATACGCAGCTATAATGTGTCGTACCACAACTACGCAGATGACATTCAGATCTATGTCTCACTGCCAGCAGGTGAATATGGACCAGTGGATTAACTTTGCCAATGCAGCCAACAGATCAGTGTGTGGATGCAAAACAACTTTCCCCAGAGACTGAAGTCATAGTCTTTGGCCACAGAAACAAAGAGAACGTGTCAGCAGTCACCTTCAGTCCCTCTCTCTAAAACCTTCAAATCAGGCTGGAAATCTAGGGGTAATAATGGACTCAGACTTAAACTTCTGCTCAGGTCCTGACTAGAACCAGGAAGTACGAGCACATAAGTCCTGTGCTCAGGTCTCTGCACTGGATTCCTGTGAATAGACTTTAAAGCAGCTCTGCTTGTTACAAGTCTCTCCATGGCCCAGCACCAAAGTACATCACCGACATGTTAGTGCCATATGAACCATCTCACATTTTGAGTCAGGACAAATCCTGGGGAATCAGCGTTTCAGTTTTATGCAGCTAAAACCTGGAACTGTTTTACTAAGATGTGAGACAGGCCTCTACTTTGACAATGTTTAAATCCAGGCTCAAAACGGTTCTGTTTAGCTGTGCATATGACTGAAATCTTTTTATTCTGCATTCTTCTCTATTAATGTTAATGTTATGATGAATATTTATGTTTTGATTTATTTGTATTGTGATTTTAATGTTTTTCTTATTCTGTAAAGCATTTTGAATTACTTTGTGTAGGAATTGTGCTATACAAATAAACTTGCCTTGCCATTTAATGTTGAGTTTTGACCTATTTATGCAATTATTTTAAAATGACTACTTCGAAAGAATATCTACTAGTTTCAGTACTAGTTTTATTGATTAGTGTAAGCTACTGTTTTGTTTTTTGGACAACCAAATAATTTACAAGTCCACAGTAAAGAAGTATGTCAATGTGAATTAAATCCTTTAGCCTGTCAGTTGCTACCTGGGATTACAGCATAATAAGAAGTTTGGACTACTATATCCGCTGAGCTTGTTTGTATGGCCTACTTCACTGCTGACCCGCTGTAATCCAGTCCCATTGGGAGACACCACACACTGCCTGGTCCACTTCCCATTTGGATATTCCACTCAACTTTAATCTGACTGCCCCCACCACAGCCAACTAGTACATAGTCAGCTTTGTAAAACCCAACCACGGTTCACTGCAGATGATAGTTTTTGCCAAAACGAGAGCAAATTTGAGAGAAACAGGCCACAGGGCAAAAGTCAGCAAAGGACAACATTAACAAGTGTAGTGAAAAATGCATATTATCGCAATGGCTGTTTTGGAGACAAAATTAGAATACAGAAGCAAATATATATATTGTATAAGTCTATAATAAAAACTCTTCAGAAATGGCTGCAAACATAACATATTTCAATAAAAATAAAACTAACTTGTGTGAGTGTAATGTTTCAAATCGGGGCTCAGGGTGTTTTTACTCAATAATACCATTTCTGGCCAATTGCAAATATCATCTGTCATAGGAATACAATCTAAAATTATTGTCATACTCATTTTTGTCAATATGGCCCAACCCTATTGAGTATGTAGTAAGGACATAACGAATAGTAACAAAGATAGTGGTAAGGTCATTAATTGAAAGTCACATAGGGCTTTTACCATTTTTTTTTTTTTACATGTTCTGCATCAAGCAGCTACCAAAACTAAAAAGAACAGTGGTGAAGCTATTTCAGGTAGTGACCCCATATGGTGCAGAGGAGCTACACTTGAATGCAGGTCTCACCATTAGTGCAGTAGCTACAACTAAGAATACACCAGGCAGAGAACAACAACAGTCTTTCAAAGTTTCTATGTGAATCATGGAATCACTGTGTAGGGTTACCTTTGCAAATTATGGTTTGTGTAACAATAAAATTGTCAAATATTAAAACATTTAAAAATAGACCAATATTCTATAGTTAGGAAATGACAAAAGACACATTAAACAAAGAAATACAGTTGTGTTGTGCACACATTTTTGTGGTTAAAATAAAATTTGCACATACTCTAGTTTACACGGTTCATCCAAGCT